>JAPYZD010003362.1:0-21284 GCA_030522725.1 Ichneumoninae sp. B BG-2022a
AGAATTCTCGAAATCTGCAATCGTCCGAAACATTGGGACACGCAGTGTCCGAATATAGGGACGTGCCGAAAAACCGCGTCCGAAGATCGGTACATTTGGTCTCTCTTGATACTTTTTTCCGTAATTAAAAAAAATATTTATCCTTTTATAATTAACCGGTGACTTTTGGAAACTAGAAACTATCCGCTTGGTATTGGTTTCGGTTATTTCAAGAAAAAAATGTTCTTGATAAATTAATAACTGCTGGAATCTTAGGCTGCCCTTAACCGTCCGATCATTGGTACCTTTACTTTACCGCGAACCCGAATTTCTCTCCCTTTTGATTTATCCTGAAGGAATGGGCGCCAGGCGCATCAAGATGCACCAAGAGAGAATTCGGTCAGTCCCGGCTAAGACTGCAGCCGTCTTAAAGGTAGAGTGGCTGGATAAGCGGCTGACTATTCGGGCGACACACGACACAAACACGTAAATAAATTAAATGCAACCACAGAAAAATACGGGAACCAAAGACTCGAATATTTATTTAATTAAAGGCAACAAACTAATGAGGGGAAAAACCGAAGGACTCTGAGTAAAACCCTCGTCTCGTACCCGCGTAGAAAAAAATCGTATGGGAAAGGGTATTAAATTGAGTATCGGTTGAATATGAGGAATCGTATCGGAACGAATATGGATGAAGTATAATCTGACTATGGGTTTTGTTCAGTTCCCATACACTTTTCCAGACTCTTTGCCAGCTATCGGGTACGACCTCGAACATTTTTATGCGATCAACCCCACACACTTTTCCAGACTCTTTCCCAGTCATCGCGTATAGGCTCAAACAATTTTGTGTAATCAATCCCATTCTCTTTTCCAGACTCTTTCCCAACCATCGCGTACTACCTTCAAAAAATTCCTATTAATGCGGTTAGTGGGAAAGAGTCTGGAAAAGAGTATGGGATAGATAGACCGAAAATTTTCAAGGCTGTATGCGATGACTGGGAAAGAGTCTGGAAAAGAGTGTGGGGTTGATTGCATGAAAATCTTCGAGGTCGTACCCGATAGCTGGCAAAGAGTCTGGAAAAGTGTATGGGATGAATGTGGGAACTGAACAAAGCCCATAGGCAGATTATACTTCACCCATACCCGTTCCCATACGAATCCCCATATTCAACCCATACTCAATTTAATACCCTTTCCCATACGACTTTTTTCTACGCGGGTAGATACCCGAATAACAATTTCGTACACAAAGATCTTTGCCCGGTACACAAGATTCGCGCACTTCGACGCTCACGCATTCTCACACACACCACAGAGACGGTCGCGTCTCCCGGACTCTCATATTTTATCACGCGTGATATGAAGGCAATCTCACACACAGACACACGGCGTGGCTGACACAGCACAACGCACTCCCATTTACCCTGTCCGAATTAACGCGACAATAATTACATTCACCCGGCCCAATCGACGCGGCAATAGTAAAAACACACACACGGAATCACGCGCTAGAGACGTCCGCAGGTGACGACACGACGATAAGGCGACTTCCCGGTGAAAGCTTCCAAGACGACACAAAATCCCTCCCGATACTATAAAGAATTTAATAAGCGCATTTACTCGACTAAATTTCCCCCAAAAATCTCGGCGGCTTCGAGGAAGACCGCATACGGTTTCCCGGGCCGTCCACGCGGCGTCAAACAAAAACAAAACCCGTACACGACGTCACACACACACCTGCCGAAACACGGCGGTCCCAATCTCTCCGGCACGGCCGAACGAAGCACGCTGTCGATACACATTATAATGTTCCCACACTCGAGATTACAAAGTTCACAAAAATCAATTGGCCGTAGCCTTACACAAAATACAAAAAAACCTTGGACAAAAGTTCACCGTATCGAGTCGCAGCCACGTGAACGGGAAAAACGGGCTGGATATCGTCGCCGTAAATTTTTCCATCCACCTCCCGATGGATAATTCCCGAAACCCGATGACTGACAGAATCGATCCGCTCGCTCAAACTCACAACGGAGAAGTGCCCCGAGCATCGATTCGCGATCTCGCTCGCTACCGCTATCCCTACCTTCCTGCCTAATCGTCACGACAATTTCGCACAAATTCGGGCATTCCTCGGCCCTTTTCGGCACAGCCGAAAGCTACGCACATCGACTCGTACATCGATTACCGCGCGCACGCAATCTTCTAACGGCGATAATACAGAGCTCCGCCAAAGGTACTCAATTCTCCCTGACGAGAGACTCCCGGTAAATCTTTTTTTGCACAGCCCGAGACTCCGGACGGCTGTACAATAAATGCGATGCGTTCAATAATCCAATCGAGGATCTTCCTAGATGATCCTTCTTCATATCGTAGACGACTTCCGACAGGAGCGAGGTCAAACGGGACTCCCAATTTACTCCAGTTCGAACTTTCACGGCATGCGACTCCAATTTCGACCTTCACGTCGGACTTCTTTCCTCGATCGGCGCTCTCGTCCCGGCGATACATGAAAATATTATCACTTAAATTAGTAAATAGTCCATTTTACCAGCTAGGCCCTGCAGTGTCGCCTTGTGTGAGCCCGAACGAGCCGAAAATCGCGGCGCAAAATTTTGCCACGCTACACTATTTTAAGAACCAATTTTCTAACCACCTACCTAATTTTCCTACCAATTTTCAATTATTGATTACTCTGTCACGGATCCTCAAAAAAATCTAAAAAAAAATTATGTTTCATTTTAAACGTATATGAAAACAGGAAAAAACAGGCCGGAGGATGGCCGAACTCAGATGGAATCCCCCATATATATATTTGGGAACTGCAATAATCAGTGGACTTCCTCAAATCAATTTAAATTGCGATTTCTCAATATACTCCTTTTTCCTTTTAGTCGTGCAAATTCATTAAGTTTACAAGTTCTACGGTCCTCCATTTTGAAGTAAGTTGTTACTAAGAGTTTGTTAAGATTCTTTAAGTTCGTGATGAATCTCTTTTTTCCATTCGACCTTTCGACCAAGTAATACGAGAAGGAATTGATTTTAGCATTGTCTACAATATTCGATAGCTCTTTTCGCTATTAAATCATCAAATGCACCGCGTATTTTTATCGATTTGGTTCTGCTGGAGTAAAAACTTCTCTGACAGATTCAGCTGATGATGTTCTATAAGCGTTAATGCACTGCAGTATGAACGAACCGGAGGTGATTGACTGTCATTCATTGTAGAACAATCGGAGATTACCAGCACGTATCCATACCTCACTTCGGGTAATGCCAAGTACGAGATTGAGAAGTCGTTGCTTGTCGCATCGGTTATTCCCGCTTCTAGCTGTGTCTCTGGCCCGGTAATAATTTTGGGATTTCTGGGTATATACGGGCAGGTTTGACCCCTGGTATTTGCCCTGTTGTCCGTCTGTGAGGTCCCGAATCTCAGAGACTCGCCTCTGAGGGTTAAAATTGCGTCCTGAAATGCCAGTTGTCGGTTTCGCTGCATCACATGTATCTACAGGTCGTGTAATCGAATCGTTTCCGCTAGTCTCCAACGATTTTGCCTCTTTTATTTTTCCCGGCGAGGGCGGAGCCGTACAGAACCTTATCCGGTGCATTCGCGTCGAGAATGGCGCGTAATTATTTATTCAGGCTCAGTGACACAATGGTTCTTCTTGTTCTCGAAATCACCATGTTCACTTGCGTCATTATTTTTCCCACACAAGCTCTGCGAGCTTGTTACGAGATCGATCTTGTCGAACTCTATGTCGTCTGGGAGAATGTCGCTAAGTGCAGTATCTAAAGCTGCGAGAGCCGAGCCAATATTAGTCCAATATTATCCGAGGCTAAATAATGAACAAATGATTACTCCACGAACAACGGTATGGAGCAGACAGAAGTAGTGCCTAAGCCGGTATAACTTTAATTTTTCGTAAAATATCGTAAAATGCCGTCGAGTCCAACTTCCTTCTGAACTCAACTCCTTAACACCTTTATTTTCTATCCATTCAAATCTTACTTTAAAATCCTTAGTAAATTCATTTTCAAATTCCTTTTGGCCCCGCGCTTCTCGAGGAGCAGCTGTATAATTCTTGACTCAATACTGTGCCTAGAATGAAGGGTCAAACACTCGACCATAAGGACTGGAGTGATCCCTACTGAGGCAGGTAAAGTTTAATAAATTTTTCTATAATGTAAAATCATTCTTTTAAATTTGTCCAATAATTTCTACTAGTGGTCAGCACTTTGTTTTTGTTTTGGTTTACACGGCGAGAAATTATCAGAGTTTGGGAATTCGTTCGATACACTATATGAGGCCTCCGAAAACACCCGAGGAGCGCTCTCTCACGATAGCTCGAATTTACGAAACGTTTCAATATATATCGTAACGGGACGCCCTTACCCCCAGGTAGAGTCTCGCATTTGGCCGCGAGCTGGGGATTTTGTGGAACGTTCGCGTAAGCGAATTAGTACCTGGTCGCTAGTCTCTCGGTTGGCCGCGAGATGGTGCGCTGGCGGTATGTTCGCGCAAGCGAATCAGTACCTGGCCGCCATATAAGCTCTACCCATCCTATACTCCAGGTCCTTTCCCATCTTTAAAAGAATAGACCACTACCTCCTCGAGGTTACCCCAGAATGGGGCCTCGTTGTATTAGTTCGTAGACTGTCTAAACACGTATGTTTCGGCAAACGTGTCTCTGAACATAGTAGGCTCACAGAATGAGAGTATTCAGCCTTGAACATCGGGTTGACTTGATAGTCCCCGAATTTTTTTTGTCTCTCCTTGTTGTCTCTCGCATATGTGGGAGAGCAGTCTGATAACGCACTCAGTGCGTTATCAATAGAGCCAGCAATCCAGCTGCCTCTCTCTACCCCGAAGCATATGCGGGAATCCCTTCCTCCACACCTCATCCAGTCGGTCTAGTACCGAACTCTTTACCTTCCTTTTGGGAAGAAGACGATCTAAAAAATCGTGGTTTCGATATTCCGGTTCTCTAGAATATCGAAACGTATCAATATATATATATATGTATCGAGTATATATATCGAATATTTAAACATATATATATATATATATATATATATATATATATGTTTAAATATCTATTTATTTTCTTTATTCTCTTATTTACAAAGCTTCCTCCACGAGGAAGCCAACAAATTACAGTAGAAGCTTTGTAATGCGGAAAGCTTCTACTGCAATTTTTTTATTGTACAAGCTGGTAAACCATGTTATCATAATTTTCAGCGTTTTTCCAGCCTCAGGCTTTTCCAGTGCACTTGGCTTGTCCTTGGCACTTGCTTGGTCGGAGGTCTGCATTCTCATCAGCACAAGGACGTTACTGCATTAGGAAAAACACAGCTCGATTTTTAGGGGAAGTAAGCACAATACACACGCGTACATATGTATATGTTCGATTAATACGCACATGGAAGTAAAGTATATTTGGAATGTATTGGAAAATGTATTTAAAATATATAAAATATATTTTGTTCCAAAAATTGTATATATCGAATAATTTTTAATTGTACGTCAATTATATGCAAGATATATAACAAAATATATTCGATATGTATAATAAAAACTTTCGACCTGTACAATGATACATTCATTGTACAGGTTCCGTATAATGCCAAATACATTAAAAGCATATGAGATATACATTCTACATATATTGTGAATACGGCTCTCATATAATTGAAGTATATCTAGTACATATCTAAAGTATTGTAATGGTTTTATTTAGCTCCAATGCGGAGGGAGGGAAAAGAGGAGGCAGAATTCGAAATGAAATGATGGCTCGGCAAATAAAATGAAAAGACAGAAATATTTATTGTATTAGCCAAAATGAAATAGAAATTCGGTTTTTTATTTAAATTGGGCGCCAGTCTCCTTCCCGGCGACGTCGAATGTCTATTCACTTGAAAAAAGAGCAAAAAGAGGGAATGACTCGAAACAATAATCTCAAGGTAGTAAAAGGGTTCTTGTCGACCTCGCGGCTCTTAATTATTACCTCTGTTCCGGGAGAACTCGTTTGGGTTTGAACCGGGTGTTTCGGATAAATCGCAGCGGCACTGCTGTGACACGCGTGACTCGATATAATAAAAACAGGACTAATAAAAAACGAACAAAAAACTTACGTATACTGCTCGACTCTCTCGCCGGCGTCGTGCCGCGGAAATGCGCTTTCGATATTAAACGAACCCGATCCGCCTTCGTCTCGCACTGTCATTCACAGCATAGCCTGGAGGGGGAAAAAGGGGGAGAGAAAGATCTTCTGCACCCAGAAAAACAAATTTATTTGACGGCCACCGTTTATTAAGATTAAGTAAAATATTTATTTGATTTAAATAAATATTTATTTTATTTAAGTAACTATTTACTTAATTTAAATAAATATTTATTTTAATCAAATACATATTTTACTGAATCTTAATAAACGGGGGCCGTCAAATAATTTTTTTTCTGGGTGTATAATGAATAGGGGATAAAATGTTCCTTGACTCTAATTTCTTTAACGGAAGGGAAATGTTTTCGGAGACGCTCAGACTCGATATAATGCAAGCGTAGGAGCCGAATTCGCTACAACGCGTCTCACCGCGCACGTGGCTCAATAACGAAAATTATCGACGACAAATATTTAATATTCGGGTTTTGAGAAACGCGGGCATGGGTCAAGGGTTTTCAAAAGGGTATGGGAGAGCTTTAGCAGTTGTCTCATCCATTCTATATCACACTGATCACGCAATTCAAAATAATAAATAATTACTCGTGGGAGTGAAAGAATACGACACGCTGTCGCTACAATGGGTTGCACCGAAGTGACGAGATCGGACTCGCACCTCGGTTCCTCTCTTCTTTTTTTTCCTTTTTGTTTCCCCGGTTTTATGTCATAGGCCAAGTACCGGTCTCGGTTCCTCTCCTCTCGTCACGTCGGTTTTTTGGAACACGTGATTATGCCTCGAGCACTGGACAGAGCGAACGATTACCGTGTTGTTGTTCCGTTTCTCTCGCTCCTCGACGTCGACTTGTATTCCGTTTCCCTGATCGTTACCGCTCCAGTAGAGGTGCTTCATTCTTTTCGTTTGAGAGCTGCCTATTCTACTCCCCGTCGTTTTGATGGAGGGGAGAAGGTCGATCGAATTACTCCGCGGTGGCGAATAGGTCGGAAGGGCCTCCACGATCTCCTGACGACGTTCGGTGAAATCAAATGGATGATATAATACCCTTTTGTACGAACGTCCTTCCCTCCTTTGATCGTGACGGTACGGATCTTTGAATTGACCACCCCGGGCGGGGTCTCATCGACTCTAGCGCTCACTCGACGTCGCTCGGCTCTTGGCTGCCTCGGGAACGGGGGGGGGGGGGGGGGGGGGGGGGGGGGGGGGGGGGAGTATTTTTTAAAAAAGGGGGGGTGCAAAATCTATTCCGTCGTGTCCCAGCACTCTTCGGGCAACCCTTTTCTTCCTGAATTATTTTTGTTACAGTATATATACTTTACGTTTCGGAACATATTTCTAATATACGTTCAATATACTAGGATATATACTTAGAATATATGTTTGATATACTTGGAATTATACCTCCAATATATGTTCGATATATTCAGAACATATTTTCAGCGGTACATGATCAGTTAATGTTTTTATACATTGACGGCATGTATAACATATGCGCATGGTTATTAAGGCATATATTTTGTATCGTCGGCGATTTTTTCATTTTCCTCCGACATTGGCTCCCATTTTGAAACCTGAATAATAACTTCTGCGATTTCGTACACATTTCAAAATCAAATAGATCGCATCAAGCTGCCTGTTTCAGACAGAAAAAATCACATAAATTATCGATGACGCGAAACCATGGCAAGACGGGATGGATTTTAGGTATGTTAATAAATTATTCAGTTTTTGTAATTATTTTGTCGATACCGTAGATATAATTTTCGCTGAAAAAGTATTACTTCTTTTTCAAGAAACACATCGAATGTCTCTGCAAAATGTTTATGTAATTCAGTATTCCACCTTTTTTAAAAGATTTAAGGGAATTCAGTACGCATCCGATGAGTAGCATATAATGTTCCGTATTTAATAACTTCATGAATCACAAAGAATTATTACAGTTCGTAAACTTTTGTGTACTAGAACGGTATAAGTGAAATGTGCAATTTTTGATCTAGACTAAAACGTCAAAATGGTTTGTATGTACGCAAGCAACTCCTAGGTGCTGATGGCTCATTTCAATAGCATTACTTTCTCCTTTATGGCCTAACTAAATTCTCAGTTGGATTTTTTCACTAACATTAAATACTCTAACCTTCAACCTGAAATAAGCGATCTATTTTGTTTTTCAAAGTATCACCGTAAGCATAACAACTGACTCCACCGTCTTTCCTGATAACGTTAAATAAGTCGATTTCGAAGACCTCGCTGTTGTTCAATCGCACGAAATACCTCGTTTCTCGCCCCGTGTGTAAGCCCTACGATGCACCATTTCGCCTGTAGATTTAGATTATGTATTGAATATATTCGAAGCTACATCTGACATATACGTCAAATAGCCGACATAAATATATATTGAAGTTATATATTGAATACATTTTTTGTTCCAAAAATTAGGTATGGCAAATACATTTCGAATATATTTCTCGTACAAGTCGTGTACGGTTTGAATATATTAGAAATACCTGCACATATACTGCAAATATATTCGACATATGTTTTTGATACGTAAATAAATATATTTTTCAATATACTTTATGTATGTGGGTACTGACTTGTGATCTTGCGCACGCTGGAAATAAACAACTTAGTGCATTGAATCTCGAAAATTCGGTTGCATATAAATAACACAACGTCGACTCAGCACTCAATGTTATAATTTACCGGTGTCATTTAGACGTGTCACCAAAAATGCCTAGCTATCGTCGGAGAGCATGTGAAAGCGGGTCTGTAAAATGATGGGATGTAATGTGGCAAATTTTGCCCTTTACTTATTCGACCGTTTCAGCTTGCTTGTCGACTCACAAGGCGATTCCATAGGGCCAGTTGATTAAGATAGAATTATTTTTAATTTAATATTGTTAAATTATATCATGTATTCCGCGCCTCAGGCGAGAGAGTGGGCCGAGGAGAGAAATTCGTTGCCGAAAACAAGGAAGAGTCGTCGTTGGACTGTGCTTCGCGGTACCAGCGATTCTCTTCCCAGAGAACTACGGAAGATCGGGTGACCTACCCCGGCTGTCGGAGTCGCTATCGAGGCGATCTCTGGATGCAGCATTCCGCAATATTTATGCAACGCCCTCATCCCGTCGGAAGTGCAGCTGCCGGAGTCCCGAGCTGCGATTATTAATATTATTGGCGTCTCGACACAGAGGGGATTGAGTACTGTGAGACGGAATCACCTGTGTCTCTTGTGCGGCTATCAGCGTTACGCTGTCGCGGGAGAGCGTTGCCGAAATCTCGGAAAGGGCCGAAGACGGACGAATGGGAGATCGCGCAATTAGGCAGGGGTAGGGTTACCGCGTTACCGCGTTACCGAGAGCGATCGAGGATCGATGCTCTGGGCACTTTCCGTTGAGTTCACGAATAATTTCGCGATAATGGGTCTGCGGAGCGAGCGTTTCGTCATCTATCGTCGCGGGAATAATTTTTCTTGTGCCGGTGAGCTTTCTCGTCCCGGGTTTATAAGTTTAGTAGCTTTGCGTTAATTGTTAAAACATTTTCCGTGTGTCATGCAAGTGATTACCGGGAATATAGTACTTGTAGGCGTGCTTCGCCTTGACCACTTCCAAGAGATCGCGAACGGCGTCAACCGGTGGACGCGAGCCGTGTCGCGCGTTGAGGGCGTACAAAACGCGAGGGGAATGATGTGAGGCCGCGTGAGCTTTGTTGCAATTCGAGTTTCTTTAAGAATTAAATAATCGCCTTGGGATAGTGATCCACGAGAAGGGGCCAAGTCGTGTCGTCGTTCGCGTATGGTCGGGATTTGTATGCGTTAGGTTCTGTGTGTGTGGATTCGGCCGAGCTCGCTCGGAGTTTTTGTATCGGAGTTGGGAAATTGGAACCGCCGATTTTGTATTTTATTCGCGAGGAGATTGATTTGAATTTGTATTAGGAGCGTGTGTGTTTCACACGCTCCTCAAAGGAAGGAAAAACCGGAGCATTCGGAGTAAAACCTCCGTCCCATAATTAACAAGTCTTTGGGACGGAGGTTTTACTCCGAGTGCTCCGGTTTTTCCTTCCTTTGAGTTAGATATTTGTTTTTTTTAAATAAAAACTTAGTTTATTTGGTTCCCGCAATTTTCGGTTTGCCAACTTGATTCTGTACTTGAACCCAGCCCCTCCGGATTAGACAGCTGCGGCTGGTCGGGAAATGTTTCACCCGTTCGGTTCGAAATTTTCTCCGGCGCTTCACGCGCCTGGCGCCAATCCCGTAAGGGAAACATTCAAAGGAGGAAGATTTCTTTTGGCGAACGGTCCCGTGATCTGCTATGAAGGATGTGTGGCTGAGGAGCTTGGAATTTCCTCCCACAGGGAATAACAAAAGAATTTCGGGTAAAACGAAGTATCGGATGCTGTCGTTCGCACACCCTCGTGACCCATGAAAACTAAAAATGCATTCGAGGCTGCGGTTTTATGAAAATATTTTCATAAATAAAATTCATGGGTAAACGTTAGACTGCTCGTAGGGACGTACGTGTGGCAAGTGCTCTACGAACGTTCGCCAATAGAAAAAACAAATATATATATGTATACGATGCATATGTGAACGCATGGACAGAACCCTGTATTCCCTTGGGTACAGCGGTTGCATATGGGCTGCCGATGAATACCCCGGATAGCGATATACGCACTGTTTACGCAGAGCTCCACTGTCTGATTTATCGAGGGGTCAATTAAGCTGTATATTCCCACACCAGTTCGTGCCGACAAAACTCGCTGAATAGAAAAAGACGAAACGTTCGTCGGGGTTAGGGGGATCCCCTGCGCGATCAAAAACCTCGCCGCAACTTGACTATCGCACAAATAGTTTATCGAACATCAGTATATATGTATTTATATATACAGATATCGAATGAAATATCAGTTTTTTTAGTATAAAACTGTTTGAAAAGCGCAAGCTTTTTATATTCGCTGCTGTTCGTAGCAGAAAAACCAATAAAATAAATGAACGTAACGCAGCCATTGATCACTTTACTCATTGGCATATGACGGCAATGCAGTTCCAAGATCTCTACCCTCGAAAATTTCGATAAATGAATCGTTCAGATAACAATTAATAGCTTTTTGGAGCCTCGAATTTGTCTGTAACTCGATTAATAATTGTACAAAAAATAAATGAACGTTTCATAGACGCAAAATTTTTAATTAGCAAACAGCACTTTTTGTGAGATTGCAATCCACGTTAGTCAGACGAGAAACAAAGAAAGAAACAGCAGCAAAGTTTGGAGACTGCCCGACTTTGTGTGGAATGGCCTATATTGTCACACGTGAAAACAAAAACAAAAAATTTTTCTTTTCCACCCCTAATACTCTCCACCCCTAAAAAGTTGGTGTGTCACGATATATATCGCTGATTCGATTAATTTATGTCGCACACATTGTTGTCGTTTTATTCGTGCCCTGATTGGTCGGCGATGACGACGAAACACACACGTCTTTGGTACGCGGAGGCTCGTGTGCGTCGCTTTGATCTTTTGTGCTCCGAGACCCCTGTGTCAATGTTTTTGAACTGTCAGACTGACAGTTAGCCTATTCCGTCGTCGTCGTCGTGCCGCCCGATGTTAGAAAAGAGTTACGATGTTCGTGTCCGTCCGCTGTCGCCCAACGATCCCCCTTCAGAAAAGAGTTACGATGTTCGTGTCCGTCCGGTGTCGCCCAACGATTCCCGTGCCCATAATTTTTTAATTAGTACAGCCCGTGTTTCACGATCGAATATATTGTTTGTAATAGGCTCGGGACTTTGTAAAAATTATTAACGAACAAGGCTAGAAAAGTTTTTGTATATTTCGAAATAAGTCGAATTGAAAGTTAGCGGGTGCTTGAGTGATGATGGATCAGGTCGAAAGTTCAGTAGATAGATGGGTGACCGCTCAAATAAAAAATTCAACGGATGGATAAGCTACTCCAAAATGAAAGTTCAGTAAATGGAAGAGTGATCGTTCAAATCGAGACTCCGGTAATACGATGGGTGGCAGTTAAAATGAAGAGTTCATTAGTTGGATGGGTGACCGTTCAAACCAAGGGTTTAGTAGTCAGATGGGTAACCGATTGATTCGAAATTTCAGCAGTGGGATTGGTGAGTGTTCAAATTTTTGAGAGTTAAATAGATGGATAGATGACGGTTAAAACAAGGAGTTCAGTGGACGGATGGGTGACCGTACAAATCGAGAGTTCAGTAGATGAATAAGTGACTGCACAAATCAAAAGTTCAGTAGATGGATGGGTGACCGTTCAAACCGAGAGTTTTGTAGTCAGATGGGTAACTGATTGATGCGAAATTTCAATAGTTGGATAGGTGACTGTTAAAATAAAAAATCCAGTAGATGGATAGGTGCATGTTCGAATCAAAAGTTCAAAAGAGGGATTGGTGACCGTCCAAAATGAAAGTTCAGTAAATGGATGGGTGATCTCAAATCAAGAGTCCAATAGTTGGTTGGGTGACTGTTCAAACCGACAGTTTAGTAGTCGGATGGGTGACCGATCAATTCGAGAATTTCGTAGATGAATGGGTGATCGTTCATATCGAGGTTTCCATAAATGAGTTGGATGGGTGACCGGGCACGTCAAAAGTTTAATAGTTGGATGGGTGATGAATCAAATGGAGAGTTCGGTAGTTCGATGAACGATTATAGTTACTTTACCAAATTATCGTTCTAGGGATCTCGTTCAAGCGGAGCGCTGTAGCGCTCAACGAACCTCCGCTCGCGCGCGACAGCGCGCGTGATTGTTTTGTCTCCCACTATAAAAAGTTGGTGACAATTCCGGATCCAGAATTCAGTAGATTGATGGTTGAACGTTCAAATCGAGACTTCAGTAATTGGATAGGTGACCGGACAAATCTAAAGTCCAGTAGTTGGATGCGTGACCTTCCAATTCGAGAGTTCCATACATAGATGGGTGAGCGTTCAAACCAACAGTTTAGTAGTGGGATGGGTGACCGATCAATTCGAAAGTTCAGTAGTTGCTTGGGTGAATGTTCAAATCGAGATATCGATGGATGGGTAGGTGACCGTTGAAATTGAGAGTTCGGTAGATGAATGGGTGACCGTTCAAATAGGGAGTTCAATAGATGGATGGGTGACCGTACGAATCGAAAGTCCAGTAGTTGGATAGGCAAATGTTCAAATCGGGAGTTCCATAGTTGGGCGAGTGACTGTTTAAATCGAGAGTTCAGTAGTTGAATGGGTGAAAATGTTTAAATCGCGAGTTCAGTAAATGGATAGGTGACCGTTCAAATCGAGAGTTCCGTAGTTGGATGGGTGACTTTTCAATACGGGAGTTCAATAGATGATTGGATGACCGTAAAAACCAAGAGTTTGGTAGTTGGATGGGCGACCGATCAATTCGAGATTTGAGTATGTTGTACCCCGAATTATTTTATCTATTAAAATTAAAAGAAGTATTAAATAAATTGGAGAATGCATTCGGAAATACTTACTGGCAAATTCACCGCGTCGCGAAGCCGACACGTGTAGGAATTTGCTGAGTAAGTATCGAATGATGCCCGGGTAGTGCACCCGGCAACAACAAATCGCCGAGTAAGAATCGGACGATGTCCGATTCTTAGAGAACAGAGAGGTTGGTCTCAGAGTTAGGCTCATGTTCGAAGAAACCGACGAATGTATTAAAAAATATCGGCAACGAATAGATTAATAATCTTTCTTTGAATAAACTTGTTATTTAGTTTGTATAAACAAACTTGAGTTTTACTCTTAATTTGGCAACGATCCCAAATACCTTTAAAATTATATTTGTTAACCTCGCGTACAACAAGTAGATGGATGGGTGACCGTTCAAATCGAGAGGTCAATATGTGGATGGGTGACCGTGCAAATCGCAAGTTCAGTAGATCTATGAACAGATGATTGTAGTTCCCTTATCAAACTACTAATTTAGATATCTTGGGCAAACGGAGTGCTGCAGTGCTAACAGATTTCCGCTCGCGCGCGATAACGCGTGTCATTGTCCCTAGTATAAATTAAATTGGACTATATTTTCAGACGCGACTACCCAGTACATTTTTTTTTCGCTTTTTACCCTTTCGTCGATCCCCCGCTGTTTCTACTGCCGTGGGAATAGGTGCGAAAAAAAATAAAGATAAAGTCTCCCTTCTAGTTGCTCGGCAATTAAAAACTTTCCAAGGGCGCTCTTTCGTCCGTTGCTCCAGAGGTAGACATCGTTTTACCTGCGTGAACCAAGTCGGTGGTAGTCGTTGTTACCTGCACCCGTTTACCACTACTACTTTTAATGGAATTTATTATTCTCGTGCTAACTAGATGCCGCGTGGCACTTTATTTATATATTGTTTTTCCCTAGTTTTTTTTCACGTTTTTACCCTTCGGCCATCCGGATACGAGAAAACAGAGGTAGTCATTATCAAACCATGGTAGAGCGCGTAAAAACGGAAATCCGGGGCAATGCGGACTATTTTTACTAATGTTTCGCGGGCCATGTAAAAATAGTGAACATGGATACGCTTCGCCCCACGGTTCCATTTTGTCCTGTCCTGTCCCGACCGCGTTGTTTATTGAGCAGGGTACATTTCCGACAGTGTTCCACACAAGAATCCCTCGAATAGTCTCCTTTCACGTTTGCGAATGAAATTGCCGCTTTTTTTAAGTTACAGAAATTGAGAACACAAAGAAAACAGGTAGAGTATGCGGTCTTCGTTGAACTTGAAAGTCTGGAACCAGGATTTTGCATGACCGTTTCAGAATCGTGTTTTCACACGAAGTACAAAGTATGCTTGACCATTTGTTTGTCGTTGCCATAAAATATGAGGAGGTCTGGACACAAGATCCAAATTGTACTCAATGTCAGAAATATATTATTCGTCATATTATAAATCATATGCCGTTAGTATGAAACAATTGGAATGAAACGATGATATTCTCGTAATCGTTACCCAGACTCATCTATGCGTGTACAGTTCCGTGGACAGTGGAGGAATCGGTGACCGCAAGTGAGCGCCGTATTCATCGGTGCAGCGCAACCATTACTGTTGCACCGGCTAGCCTGCGGCCTCATCCACATAGTTACAAGGATGCACCACTCTGTCGTGCTTTATCTTTTTTTACTCCTCCACTGTAGACTATATCGTTGTTGTCGTCAAATCTTCGAAGTTCTCGAGATGTGAAAGAGGAAGAATATCCATCAGAGTTAAAAATTGCACCTCAGCGCCCTGCAGGCGCAGAGGCGCTAGTTGGAGAGCT
Organism: Ichneumoninae sp. B BG-2022a; assembly: GCA_030522725.1. Lineage (NCBI taxonomy): Eukaryota > Metazoa > Arthropoda > Insecta > Hymenoptera > Ichneumonidae > Ichneumoninae sp. B BG-2022a. The sequence goes on from JAPYZD010003362.1 coordinate 15,414, forward strand.
CTGCCACCAACCCCCCAAAAATGTCCCTTCGGGACATTTTAACTCCTTCACTGTCAGAGAAACATATTTCTCTATACGTTTTTGCCCCTATGGGGGCGGCTGACAGTGAAGGTGTTAAGGTAGTCCTGGCATACATACCAGTCAATTGACGAACTGACTAAAAAAATTCTGTAAATTGGTCATTTTTTACCAATTAATCGCAGGGAATATATATATGTAGTATTTATAGATACTTTGTATTACAAAAAAATCAATTGTACAGGGAGACGGTAGTTTCCGGTCACAGTTTTTTTGTGCACGGCCATTTTGTACACATCCTTTTTGGGCACTGTTCGATAGTGCACGGCACAGTTGTGCATGGCATTATTCAGCACGCATTTTTTGGGGCACAACCATATTGTGCACAAAACGTTTCTTTTTGTGCACATGTATTATTGTGCACATTACTATAGTACACAACAATATTAAATAAGTTTAGTACGGGGTTCAATAGTGCACAATATCATTGTGCAGTTCGATAGTACACAGCGTGATTGTGGACAACAAGATGTTATTCGGTTACACATTTTTTGGACATTGGGAAATAGTGCACAGACCTTTAGGGCACATAATTAAATTGTGCACACGATATTTTTACCCCAGGCTTTAGTGCACATACATTTTGGGCACAAAATCCATCGTTCGGGCCACAAGGTTTTATGTACACATGTATTATTGTGCGCATTACCTTAGTGCACAACAGTATTCAATAAATTTCGTGCGAGGCTAAATAGTGCACAATATCATTGTGCACAGTTCGATAATGCGTAGCGCTTTTTTGCACACCGTTATTATGTCCGTAGTAAGAAGAGTTTTCGTGCACAGCCTTTTTGTGCACAGGACAAAAATGTGGAAAGAGCAGGAACAAAAGAAAATAAGGAAAACGATAAAAAGAAAAAAAAAATTCTTTGAGATACTTGGTATTTCGTATTTTGTATTTGTGCCATGTCCAAGTGCCAAGTCCAAGAGTCAAGATCAAACATCGAGTCCAGGTATCACGGCATGCACGTGCACTATAACAATGTGCATAACTGTCCACAAAAGCATTCTGCATTATCGAACTGTGCAAAATGATGTTGTGCACTACCGAGCCGCACATGAAATGTATTGAATATTGTTGTGCATTAAGGTAATGTGCGCAATAATGTATGTGCACTAAGGCGCCTTGGGTGAAATCATCGTGTGCACAAAAGTTGTGTGCACTATTTCGCCGTGCACAATAAAACTGTGACCGGAATGAGTTCTCCCGTCAGAAATATAAACATATTTAGATTTCACGATTTTCAGCTATTCTAGCGACCCAACATTTGATCAGTTGATAAAGAAAATACTGAACATCATTCATTTTCGACATTTTCACTATACAAATTCCTTACCAGGTTGTTTCGTTGGTCGTCATTTCGAGGCTATTATCTGACACATTTTTTCTCGCTGTTCATGAGTTCACCACTTATTTTATTCCTAGCTATATATTATATACGAAACTATGCGTCTAAAGTGAAGTACTCATTTTTCACACAATTAAAAAATTCAAACTCTCATAAACTTTATGGTAACGTGATTTTTCGAATCACGTTCACAAAGATCGATATGTTACCGGTTTTGCGCCCTTCTTACTATGACCGATGTCATGAGATCAAGCTACCCTGTCAGTTAAGAAGCTATCGCGATCCCTTTGGGTTACGTTATGTTTTTTTACGTTAAGCTCAGCAAGGCTTTGTCCGGTGGGGTCCGGTTTGAGAATAGGAGATACCCGGCGGTGACGAACATCTGACGGAGATTTTCTTGCGATTCGGAAGAAGTCCGGGTGTAACCCCGACGCCCCCACCCATGTAGGGTTATTGGATGTGACCAAGGGTTGGGCGAAGCTTGGTACCGATGTTGTCATCACTGGCATGCGGGCTTCGCCCAATCATCGAGGGAGCCTTTGATGATAAGTAATTGCCAATATTGACACCCAACATTGGCCTCAAGATTGATCAAGAGGATCAGCCGATAATTGGTTGTCAATATCGGCCATCTGTAGGTTACATATATAGGGCGAGAGTGATTTTAAAGCAATACTTTTTCTTATATTGTGTGACGGCTGGTCGCTTGGGGCAGGCATGCGTTCAGAAATGAATATAAGTCGCAGATGGTATACAAAATGATGATGGTCTTTATTAGTCGGAGAGTAATGATTCGGAGAGAGTATTGCGAGTGTACCGTTCGCGATGTCTGTCGTAGCTGAACTGATCGAAGCGGGCGTGAAACTGAGGGCTTCGCGCTCGCTGTTACAAAGGAATAAAGTCTCTGCGATGTTTAGTCTACTAGATAAGTGGTCGCTCATGGCGGACCGGATGCGCGATAGCCATAAGGGCTTATTTGAAGAGCGTATCGAACGGAAACGCTCCGTCGATACGAACCAATAAATATTAAAGCTTAAAAGTTCAATAATTAGGCTGCGGCCGTTACAATTGTAAAAGTTGAAATATCCTGTTTATATGCTTAGCATGTCTGGAAGAGGTTATTTATTATATATTTTCTCCTGCGAGAACTATCAAAGCGATCATACTCAGTCAATGTATTGGCAATACATATTGTATATTGGTATTTCAATGCATTTATCGAGTACCGACTATGGAATCTAAAAATAATACGCATACTTTGCGAAAGTTAAAAAAGGTGTCATTTCGCATGCTCTTATATTGACGTTGGGGTACACTTTCGCTTGCGAGTAATAACTTGGGTTAACGCCATGTAGCGGCGAAAGCCGATGATTGATGGTCCAACGCAGGCGTCACATCGGTAAACCAATGGTTGGTGACTCGATATTCGGTCGAACATTGGCCTGAAATCGGCACACCAATGACTCATGATATCATGCATCAGTCGACCAACGGTTGGCGAATCGGTACTCGGCTGAATATTGGCCTCAAATCGGAAAATCAATGTTTGGTGAGTTCATACTCGGCCGAACACTGGGCTCAAATCGACAAACCAACAATTGGCGAGTCAATACGTAACCAAGCATTGGCCGCCAATTGTCAAACTAATCAATGGTGAGTAAATACTCGGCTGAATATTGGCCTCAAATCGACTAACCAACTATTGGCGAGTCGAACGCGGCCGAGCATTGGCCACAAATGATCAAACCAACCATTGGCGAGCCAATACTTGGCCGAACATTAGCCGAGCGTTGGGAATTCAACAATCACCACGCCAGCACTAGCCCGACCATCGGCCGCGTCCGTTGCATCGACAAAACCCTACATGGGTAGGAAGTGTACAATGCGCGGGAGAACAGGTGAAGGGTTTCGTTTCCGGGTAAAGGGCTGGAATCTCTTTACGCCGTGTTATATTAGAAGAGCCATGTTGCACTTGCGGCAGGGGAAACGATCGTAAGGAGTCTCGATAAGTTACCGTGCTTCGTATTAGGCTATCGGTATCGATGACGTCAGGAGATAGTCGAGAGGGCAGTAGCTACCGATCAAGGGGTTTTGAATAATCATAATGCCGCGTTACTGACATTTTTATTAAATAGTCAGTTTCGTTCGCGACGCCGACCCGGGGGTCCGCTAGCTCTCGTATTCCGGTGTTTATCGTTTTTCTGTTTCCGTAGTGTTGTGCTTAATCTTGCTCGCGTGTAGTGCGTAATCTCGCTCTCCCGTTACCTACGTGGTGATATTTGCGATAGCGTTTCGTTTCTTCGAAGCAGCGCTCCCCTGAAAAATAGTCCGATCTCTATAGGATGCAGGATCTTGCTACCGTGCCGCGATCTCTGTGGTGTTCTTGTGAGTGTGTGTGATCTGGTTTCCGCTCGTTATGGTTTTTTCGCCTGATTTAGGGCAAGTTTAAAGATAAAGATTGATCCCGGTCTCGCGATAATTTCGCTCTCTTTGTCGTTGCCGCACTCGTTGCATTCGTGGGTACCGGTACCGTTTTGAGTTGACGTTTCAGTTTTCGGTTCGTCCCCGTATGCTCCCGCGGCTTTCGCCGATAATTCATTTTGTTGCGTTCTTGCGCTTCAGAGCTCTCGATTTGATTTCAATTAAGTTTTCGTGATTTTACCAGCCACGTAACCCTACCGTTCTGCCATAACCCGCAACCTGAGTAACCCATACATTTCGCTACCGTCCGCCCTCGTAAGCGCAGTTGGTATAAGCTCTCGTGCGATACGGTACATATCGGTTCCCGTTACGGTTTCGATTGGCGTTGCGTTTCGTCTCCTTCACGGTTTCCGGGGTCGAGCGTAGTCCCACTCGACCTCCAGTTAGTCCGATTTGTTATAAATTGACTGGTGCCCTGCCGGCTGCCGAGCACATGAGCGAGAGTGGACGGCCGAAGGTGACGAGTTTCCGATATCTTTGCCGGCTGCCGAGCACATGAGTGAGAATCGACGGCCGAAGGTGACGAGTTTCCCTACTTTTTGATATCTTTCCCGATTACATTACACAGACGGATTGATTATAACCGAATTTAGTAGGGATGATTGTTTCGTCGCATCAGACAAATATTCTATTCGTTAAAATAAAAATTAAAATTAGTCAGGGTTTTTCGCGAGCAGTAGTAATAAAACATCTGCGAAGCAGCCGGGGTTTTTTCTGCATAAAAATAATCCTTCGAAATCGAAAAGAGTCACGAAAAGGTAATACACGAGGCAATGACTCATTTATGACCCCGCATATTCAGGTACGTCACATTGCTTCGCGAGGGTCAGCCTAGCGTGAAACCTTTTTACCTGCTAAAACAGTGCAGCGAGCGTCTTGCTCCCCACCTAGACTCGCCCAATTTTCATTCGTCGATGTGCGAAAAATGCCCTTCTCGTTGTCTATTTGCCAATAATTTGTTTTACTCCACTCTCCGAATATCTAAGACCCTCCCATCTTTTTTACTTCAGTCATCCAACAACCTTTAAAAATCAGTCTAAGAACTTCAGCGGTGACGAACGGTCCCATCTTGGAAACCAGTACCAAACGGCGCGTTACCGCGGACTCAACCAAGTGTAAACATCTCACGCTATTCAATATCGAACTTTGTTTTTAGTTAATCCGTTTTACGTGCAACAGTGTAAATATTTGTTGTGTTTGTCAATAAATAAATATTTGTGTTTTAACAAAGTTCCCTAACGACAATCTGTACCAGCGAGAATTCGTCACCATCAGCGTGAGTTCAGGCCTTACAACCCTGAACTGAAAAACCATCGCGAGTTCCCGGCGTATAGAACAATGATCAATCAATAATTGTCAATTTGTGTACAAATCTTACACCAAAATCTCAAAAACTATAAGAGCCAATGTGGAAAAAACCATTTTTCGAACGTTTTTAAATACCTCAAAATCCAGACCCCTCGACCAATTCTTTAAAAATTTTAGAATAAAAGTTGTTTGATGCTAGTCTACTTCTCTTGAAATTTTCAGCCCGATAACTCAAAATTTGCAAAAGCTGCAGCACAAACACATTACCATTCAACACATTATCACCGACAAACAACATTACAACACCGGTAGTTGAAATATTTTTAGCTGATCCAACGGCCGAACTAACAAGAACACCGAAGCGATTAACTATGAAGGATGGTAAATAATTCTCCATCAGATATCTTAGAATTAAATAAGCAGAGGGAATTCTGATCAGACTCGAACGATAGCGATCGGCTATCTTACCCGGACACTACCGGTAATACGGCCACAGTAATAATGGTACTCAATTAGCTCTAGAGAAACATCGGAATTGTACAAAACACGTCTTACTATATTTTATGTTGTCTACACAACCTACAGAAAGAATAAATACCTTCGTCAAATGTTTTAGATGCTAATCTAAAGAGAAAACAGTTCTAGTGGCCATATC
>JAPYZD010003363.1:0-23073 GCA_030522725.1 Ichneumoninae sp. B BG-2022a
TTTTTCAACAATTTGTTAATAACATTTTGAAATTATTATTATGCAAAATGAATCTTTTCAGTGCCTATAAAAAGTATGAATTTTTTCAGATTTTTATAAAATTAGGAAGTGTTTGCAATTCTTGCCCGAATTTCTCAAATTTAGGCAAAATGAACACCACTTGCTCCAACCTCCTTAAAGATGAGCTTAAAAAATTATTTTCATTGATTCTGTCAATTTCTATGCAAAATAAAAAAACCCAACACCGACAACTTCCACGGGGAATCTACTACCTGTTTTTCGTATAAAACAGATGAACAATGAGTAAGATGAAACCCCCCCGGCTATGTAAGTTCTATGGCATCACGTTTTCCCATCGGAAGACGCCTCTTTTCCGGCTCCCGTTTTATCCTTTCCTGTTTAAATCAGCTTACCGCTGCAACGCATTCCTTTTTCTCCGCCCAAGAATTCCCGAGGGAACATGGAAAAGCTGGTCTTACTCCATCCCTGGAAGTCCAAGAAGGTCAAGCGTTTAAGAATGCCCTTTTACATTCTCTCGTAACTGGACAGAAACCTTCTCGAGGTAAACTCTGCATTTATCATCGCCTTTGTAAGCGAAATAAAGAATTCTCGGTGCATAATTATGCAACCCAGGATCTCTGATGGCTGAAGCGCACCGTAGTACACGCCCGAGCTTAACCGCACAAAAACCGAGTCTTTGAAAATTCGGAGCAACCGAGGATTCACTGTGCCTCATTCAGTGCGAAAGGAAAACGCTGAAAGGAAGTGGCGTTAAAGGATTTCTGTATGAATTTCTTATTTCATTTTCACAAATATCTAGGCTACAGTTTCCAGGGGCGTTATTCACTAGCGGATCTGAAGAGGCACAGAATCAGCGTCATCGGGCCTGGAAACTCGATTACGTGTGCCGACCCAAGTGAACAGATTCATCCGTAAATACGTGATGAAGTACAAATTTTGCTGATCAGGATCGGAACTCCGTGCAAATATGAATTACACGCCAAGCTGTGGACGATCCCGAAGGTGCGGCCCTGTAATCTCCAGAATTTTCGCGGTCATGGAGATTTTGCTGGATAACGCTGAGACCGACAGGAATTAGAAAGGGCAGAAAGGCGAGGGAGGTAATGAACGGTTGCATTTCGCGGTGATTCGGAGGGGATTCCCACCGACCGAAGGGCGCGTCAGCCCAACCGCAATTATATCGCTTGACCACGGGTAGCTCGGCCGGCCGTTGCAGTGCCGCGCCAACGCAAGCTGAGCGCCATTCTCTAGGCTTCTAATTAAAATTGAAGGTAACATGTAACCAAGGTAGAGCGGCGGGAACCGCGAGTACGGAGAACCTTTCGCATTCACGTTCGTAGATAGCGAATGGGGGGAGAGAAAGAGGTAGATGAATAGAGACGGAAGAACGTACAGAAAACCCAGTGAACCCCGGTGTACAGTTGATGCTTAATTCCTGCTGCGTGCGTGCGTTCGTCATTGGGTAAGCCCAAAGCCGAAAACGCTAATGGACCAGAATCAGGGATGTTGCACGCTGATTGATTGATGAACGTTGTTCGGAGCAGCAGACGAACGGGGTGGGTGGTAAAAGGGCGTGGTGAGGGTGAGGCGTCGGCGAGATGGGTAGCTGTGCCGAGCGACACAGCATCGGCTGGATATAGCGGCTAGGTCGAGGTTTCCAATAGACGCCGCAGGACCCGAACCGCACTTGCGTGCGTCAACTCCGTACTGACCAACCCCGTCGAGAATATTCCCCACAATCCCTCCACCCCCGCCGTCTGCTCATCTAGCTCGCTCGGCGTTAATCGATTCGTGCCAACTCGCAAACTGTGCGGATGCGTTCCGTTGCGGTAACGCGCTTGTTCGCATTCTGTTCCAATTTTTCTATTCGCTGCCTCTTCACCTTTGGTCTCGTTTCGTAGGTTCTGTCGACAAACCGTTGCCATCGGCGCCCAACGGATCGCGAGATAGATCGGCAATCGTCAATGTCCGCTTGATCGGTTGAGATGGGAGGGAAAAGAGGAAGATACAATTTAAAGGCAAGACGATCAAGCTATGTTGGGTAGCTAAAGCTTGCTTTCATCTAGTTGGACCATTATGCGATAACTTCAGAGGCATGAAGCTATCTTCGTTTACACGTGGAATAGTTCAGAAAGTGAAGGGGAGCGTTGGGATCCGTTGAAGCTGTGGCGTGTGTTTCTTATTTGAATTGTATCGCCCTGGGACGCGGCAGTGGCAAAGATAACCCCAGTGCATTCGGATGAAACGGGAACATGAACGGATGAGTCGAGGGAGTATTGGCAAATCGGTACCGCGATCCCTCAAGTGAACACTTCGGCCTCGGAGGTGCGCGTCTCTCTTTGGCTTCTTTTCATACTCATTCCTTCTTGCCGAGTGTTTTTCCACCGTTCGTATCTGCATACAAGCTATCTCTACTTTGAATTCAATATTGCTCGATAACTCAGAAGGGAACATCGCGGTGGTGCCTTATCGACCTCAGCCACAAGGCTGAGGGGTGAGAGGAGCATTCGCCAAACCATGAACTGGGAGCACACATGACACTCCATAACCCACACGGTCCCTGTACTTCCGGCTCCCGATCTCGGCTCCACCGTCCTCGCACTCTTATATCTTTCACCCGACGGTACACTCTCTTAAATCCGGATATTCCACTCGCGGGCACGTACAGCCCGTGATCGAGAGACTGGAAATGGCTCGGCAGCCGGCAGGAGTGAGTATCTCCTCGCGCGAACAAGGAAAGAGAGTATGAAAGGGACGACAAGGGACGAAGCAATGTAGTGCAACGGTATAGGCGAGAGACGCGCGAGGTGTAAGAAAAACGAAATCTTGGGATAAAAATATGCCGTGAGTTGTACTTGGGAGATTCAGGGTGAGAAAGAGGATGACAAGAACGAGGGATAGGCTTCTCGTCGTGTCGGATACTCCGCGCCGCAGATTTCCGCCTGGGAGCTGGATATCCATCCTCATCCGCAACTTCGGTGCAATCGCCTCACGGACTTACCGATCGCTAAATCGATTTTGGGACGCTACGTTCAGAAAAAACTTGCCATTCGTTATGCTCGCCAGATCCATAAGTTGCCGCGAATACATTTTCTATTTCCTTTCGTAATTAACCCTACCCCAACATGGAGATTGCAACAGCAAATGCAGGTGTTACGTTTCGCGAACATCGTCCATACCCGTCTCGGAATCGTTTGTTCACCGTCTAGGTGAGGTCAATTGAGGCGGGCATAATTGCGAATGAAGCCCAATTTCTCGGGGCTATTATACGATCACCTGAGAGTTCCTATTCATGCCGTGAGTTGTACTTGGAGATTGAGGGTGAGAAAGAGGATGCCAAGAACGAGGAATAGGCTTCTCGTCCGCAACTTTGGTACAATCGCCTCACGGACTTACGGATCGCTAAATCGATTTTGGGACACTACGTTCAGAAAAATCCATAAGTTTCCGCGAATAGATTTTCTTTTTCCTTTCGTAATTTACTCTACCCCAACATGGAGATTGCAACAGCAAATACAAGTGTTATGTTTCGCGAACATCGTCCATACCCGACTGGGAATCGTTTGTTCACCGTCTGGGTGAGGTCAATTGAAGCGAGCATAATTGCGAATGAAGCCCAATTTCTCGGGGCTATAATACGATCACCTGAGAGTTCCTATTCATGCCGTAGCGAAGTTGAGAATGGGGTACCTGACACAGTACATTGCTGCTGGATCCTGAGCTGTTGAACTCGATTGCAGTGAGGGAAGCGAGCGCAGAAAGAGAGAGGGCGAGAGCGGGAGGAAGGACCGGAGGCGGAGATAGGGTCGAGTCCAAGTGGCTCCTCACCGTCTACGACTCTTCGAGTGCCTGCTCGAGTGTTCTCCACGATGACCAATTCGGAGCTATGGCGCAGAAATTCAAGCTCTCTTGCCTCGCCGTTGGTTTCTGAAAGCTCCGTCCCTCCGGCTTCCTATTCTCCGGACTGCCGGGCCGCGTCTCGGTCTATACACACTGCAACAACACCGCTCCACGTTCTGCAAGAGTTATTATACTACACAAGAATTCCACCATTTTCCGGGACCATCCTCATACGCCGGTGAAAATACAAGAGAGGTCGGACAGCAGGATGCTCTTCATCAGGAAAACTGATGCTCATGCCTCTATGTACCGAGTTCCACGTTATAGAATACATATAACCCCGTTAGTTATCGTCTCAGCAGGATATGTGCATTGCAACGAAAAACTTTTACCTAAGAATATAACTTCCCAAGCGAACGGCACGCCGGACGACGACGACGAAAACTTTTCTCAGCTATACGAAAAACGGCGGAGAGTCTCGAGTATCTTGAGAAGGGATTGGACACATTTCATTCCCTCTCTCAGCGTGTTCCTCCCTCGTTTCGTTCTCGATACACGGCGTAACATTTCGTCTCTTCGTGTTAAGCGACACGGTCAAGGTCTACATCATTCTCCTTTATTTTCTCTCCGTCGTGTTTATTCCCACACCGTTCGGATCTGCTTTTCCACGCTTCGTTTCCCGTCAGCGACACGCTACGTTGACCAGGATCAATGACACGTGTGTAAGTCGCGCGTAAGAGGCTCCGCATCAAAGCGGTCGACGATCTGCTCGGTCCAGGGTGGTTTTTCCGAACTCCAACCACCACCTCGACGCTCGAGTCGTTTACCTTCGTTACCTTGGTCCCGCTCTGCTGTCTCAGTTCCGGCCTTTCCTGCCCTATCCAAAGACACGGGCCGAGTAGGTCCTTTTAGTGACCAACGGGTGAGCGTGGCCGAGTGGATAGGCGCGCGCTTCACACGCAGTAGGCCCGGATACTTCGATTCCCGGCAAGCACCAAGAATTTTCTGTGATGTTTTTACCTGCGAAAAAGTGGTTCGGAACCCACTATAATAGTAAGTCCAGAGGAAAGGACCAGCGTCTCGGTATTGCAAACCGAAAGACTGGGAAAAGTGTCGCGGGTTCCATTCCCGAGACTGAAGTCCCGTAGGTGAAAGGAAAACGGACGGGGACGTAGCTCCGGAGATGGGACGTACGAACTACGACTATATCCGTATGTCCGGGACTACTGACACCTGACGAGGCGCGACGAAGCTCCAGACCCAAGAATCGAACCGGTGACAACGGATAAGGAAGGAGGAAAGAGAGAGAAGTGAAGGAGCCCGTAACCCTTAGGGGATCGGTGTAACGACACAATACCCAATAGTGACCAGCGAAAGCGGGTGAGATCTTTTGGCACGCCGTCCTCGGCCACGTGATATTTAAATACTCCGAAGGGTACTCCGGCGCATCACTGCCATTACGCTCGTTGCAAAGTTTCGAGTGCATTCATACGCGTCGACAACGCTCACACTGAACTGGAGAACCTCACGCCAGCTCGCTCTCCCTCTCCGCCCCTTGAAATTCGTACTTGACGATGAGCCCCTCTCAGAGTAAAGCTTCCTCTGGCTCGGTCCACCCGGGGCATCGACGGTCCGGCTGTTTCAGGGTTTCGGTGCGGGAGAACACAAAGCGGAGATCGCACTGCGGCGACGGGCATGAATTCATTCGAGTGCATCACGCCCAACTACAATGTCTCTGCGGCGCAACGGGGTTCGTCCGGCGCACTAACTTATGCGTTCAAAGCCGGGATTAAAGTAGTAGCAGCTCAAGCGCCGGTGGTTGACGGTGACCCGAATCGTTGACGTGCGATACGGGCGAGGCCATCAAACGCATTCGCGTCGTAAACCAAAGTGCACGCGCATATCGTCGGCGCGCAACGCGCAACCGACGTTTGCCGTAAGGGTTGCGCCGGGGTTGAAACTCTCCTTTATACCGGCGACCCCCCCCCCCCGTTGCAAATTTTACCGCGGCGTCGAGTCGTCAAAGGCAAAGAGCACCGGGAGGATTACGGGGAAATGAAAATCTCGGTGTCGGTCCGTCGTGCGTCTCCCCGCGACGATCCTCCCTTCGGCAGACATTTAGCAACTTCAATTCTTCCGACTCTCCCTCGCTCTTCGTCACGCTTCGCCTCGCCGCCCCCTTCGTTCCGCGGACCGAGCGAATAAACGACATCTGGCAAGGAAATGATACCACGGACGGGGTCACGCGGGCCGTTGGGAGAAAATTGAAATGCACGCTCGTAGATTGTTTATTATAGTGCCGCGACGGCGAGGACAAAGGGACGAGAGCGCGGATACGCTCGTGGAAAACGTTTCGTTCCTTCTTGGATTTCTTTTTTTTTCCACTTTGTGACAGTGTCGAGGAATCGTGGAGGAGGCTTCGCTCCCTTCCCACTTCTGCGCTCGCTTTATCCCAACGGCGGATGCAAAAGCTAGAGCTGCTTCACTACTCCGCCGAGACGTTTCAGGCCGTCCCTGTGTGACGCACGGAAGTAGGCAAGGGTCGCGCGGACGAGGGCACCCTCGGCGAGACGAAGATAACTATGGGAGTGTATGATGGCGAAGAAGAATGGGAGGAAGGCGGAATACGCGCTGGGTTACCGGTGGGGTTGTACAGTAAAAAGGCAATGCGTGGAAGGACCCCGAGGCCGTAAAAGCGTTACGTTACTTTAGACCGAGAGCACGGGGATAAGGAGAATATGCCATAAAGATATACACCAGGCTGTAGTACGGCTATATGGTATACACTGTACGTTTATATATATTTTTACAAGGCGGAACCCACATTTTTACCCTAAAGAGAGCGACTCCGCGGGAGGCGTCACCGCCGGGCAGGGATCTACGTACGGAAAACACAGCGCTGGCGTGTTCGAGAGCCGTCGACATTCTGCCCTTACCATAAACATTCTTAGTTCATGTACGTCGGTTTGGGCGGTGACGGGAAAAAGGACGGCGGGGCAAAAAACTGAGGATCAACCTCTCCGATTCATGGCGCATCCGACATCGCTCACCCACCAAAGTCATTCGCTTTTATTTAGTAGCCTTCTTTTTGGGAAAACCATTTCATCTCCTAGTGCACCGTTCGAGGAAGATGAACCTGAATAATAAATGTCGCTGTTGACGGTCTCCTTTTTTGGCACACCAACTTAGTTCGCGGAGAGTCTGGGCTTTTGGCTTTTTTTTGGGTTTGATCGGTAACTCGTACCGTGGGTCTCGGCGACTCATATTTCGCCAATCCGTCACGTCGTTGTGGCGTCACGTCCATCGTTGTTACTGCGCCGAATCCCGCGAGCAACGTTGAGGCGTTTCGCGCTTTCGTCCTGTTTCGTGGAAACCTTTCCAGGGCTTTTTCCGAGCCTCGGCACGATGGCAGCCCAGATGATTCCGTCTCTGTTACCGGTGGTTCACGAATTCACGGTGGAAGATTCGCAATAAAGATTTACCGTTCGTACGCGGTTGGAATAATCGTTTCCTCACGAGGGCTCCGCGTCGCTGCTGGGACGTTTCGCCCGTTTCTGGCTCTCCCTCGCAGGACTCTCTCGCCTCGTACGAGGACTCAACCGCGACGCGGGAATGACGTTTCTATTTGGTCCGGGTCAGCCTCTGCCGAACCACGATAGCGGGCCGCCCTGTATCACACATCAGTGCTGATTGGTCTTAATTTTCTCTGCCTACGTGGTCCGAAACTCCAAGCGAGCGGAAAATCTTGCCATCGCCGTACGACGGTCCGTTCTCAGCGGATGAGAAAGACGTCAGGGCAGCGTCAAATCAGGTGGGTTCCTCGTAGCCCGCCCTTTCGAAGATTCGCTGAATTCCACTTTTCTCTCGCCAGAGAGGCTTCGGATGTTACGTCCCTTCGTACACCGAACGCGGACTCCGCTCTTCGGGGCGAAGTGCCGTCATTAGGTTTAAATTCGCGAGCGAACCGAGCCATCGCAGGCAGAGCTCGCAATTAAGCTGTCAAAGAGCGAGAGGCCGCCGCTATAATTCTTCTTTAACGTGCTCGGGCGGCGCGAGCGCCGGAGCACTCGAGCTTTTTGGCGTAAAACCCTTTCGCTGTTTCCTTCGCTCTCGGTAACCATCGAATTACACACATGGACAACCTGTCCACTCTCGAACGCCGCACGTGGGAGAGGTTCATTTTCTCAGTCGAGTCCGCCATGGGCAGAGCCCTCGTAATCGAATTGGCCGAAGAGTGCCAAATGAAAGGTGGTCGGTTGCTCTTTGCCGAAAATGAAAATGGAGCATGGTACGAGTGCGACCTCCTCGAGCTCCGCCAGCCGCGTCACGGAAATTATTCACGCTCCGCGAGCTCCTCGACTGCCCGCCTTTATTTCCGCAACGGACACCCCACCTATCCGTTTCTCTTGCCGATTGCGTCCATCAAGTTTTAATTAAAAATTCGGCGCGGCGCTGAGCGTTCGGGCGGAAGAACCGATTGTTTCGCTCGTCGTCGAGACTGAAAGCTTTGCCGGCACCCCGAGCAGAAATTACCGTCGGGCTGATGTCAGGTCCCTATCAGACACAGCCTGACTCCTCATCAGGTCCTGATAAGGCACCTTTATCAGGCCCTCATCAGATATGTAACGCCATGCCTAATCAAGGTGCCTGATTGCCGCTTCAGAAAAATATAATAAATATTTTTTTATTTATTAGCGTTATTTTATCGGACTTGTGAACCTTTTATATTTGTTCTTCGGATTAAATTAACTAATTACAATTAGTAATTAACTACAACCTAAACCACGGAAAAATTAATTTTTATTTAACTCATGGTCGGACTTGAACCAGCGACCTTGCCAATGGGGACTGTTTTGGCGGCGCCTTAACCAACTCGGCTATCCTCTACTTGCGAAACATAATGTCCAATTTGCTTTTAAGCTCCGGTAGAATGATGTACATGGCTAAATCTACTTGTACAAAGTGCCTCACACGTACATAGCCGGCGAAAAATAAAATTCAGTGAGAATTTTGAACACTTTCTAATGAGATAAAAAACGGAAAAAATCAATCAGATATAAGATGCTAGGAACATTGATTTTGTATAATAGTAATAAAAAAAAAATTACAATAAATAAAAAATAAATGTTCAAGAAACAATCAAGAAATCTTTTTTTTATTAAATCGATTGAAACATTTAAATTATTTATTTACTTATTAACTTATTACATTATCCAAAATTCGTTGCAAGATTTAGTAAAAAAAATTTCTAACGTAAGGAAATTCTATTCAAAATTCACATTAACTGTAAGAAATGTACGAATTTATTTGAATTTAAAAAAAAAGGTTAACTAATTCTTTTCTAAAAGTTTATTTTTCAAATACCTTGGAATCATTTTTTGAAATTTTCATTATGTCAAATCAATGTTCTCCAGGCAATTTCTGCTCGGGACGGCCTCGTCCGCGCCTGCTTTCTTGATCCACGCAACAAAACGGAACCATCGCCCAAAGTGGCGGCGTCTTTGCTGAACTCCTCGCCGGCACTTTCTCATCGGCGCAGCGCCGGAAAGCCATCGTTCTTCCTGTCATCACGGCGCGAGCTCAGGATGGCCTCGGCCACACTCGACAGGACGCGTCACACAGGATGGACAAGCGCCAGGTACGTTCTTCCAACGTCATTCCGAAACGTACCATCCTCCGTGTCTCGTACTTGCGAAATCCTTCAAAGGCAGATCTCCCGGAAACGCGACTGGAATAAGCAAAACACTCGCACCAATCGGGCATCTCGCTCCGTCTCGCGAGCTTCTCATTCCCCAACTCGCTCCTCGAGTTTCCGGAATGTCCGGACTTTTCTACATAGTTACCTTCGCCCTCTCGAGTTCCTCCTTTACTCGTTTTTCCTCCGACGCTTCTCTCGATCCTCGCGAAACGTGTCGTCGTCGAAGTCGTCGCCGCGGGAGTTTTCCCGACTATCCGAGCTCTCCGACACGGTCGCCGATCGTTCGTCCGGCTGCGATGGAATCGGGCATCGATACTTCGTGCGGGAATTACATCGGCTCGCCGGGCGGGTCGCCCTGCGGACGGGGAACTCTACCAATTCCATGGCGCACGTAGCGAAGGAACTGAGGAATGAAGAATCGCTGGAGCGCAACGATCTCTTCTTTTTCTTCCTCTCCTCGCCGGCCGAGCATCTCTTTGTAGCCCCGTCGTCTTTTTCTCACCACTACTGAACGGGGAATCCGACTCGATTGTTTTATGTTAATTCCGCACCGGAGTTTCGTCACAGCGTGGAGGTCGACTGTGTACATTGTGATCGACTCTTCTCATAAGTCCTCGCGATTGAATTTTACAATGGAGGATCAAGTGGCTTGTTCTTTGAAAGGCATTACAGGAACTCGGGGCAACCTTATCCGCCGCTTTGTCTTCCTGGGTTATACGAGAAGCTACGGTAGCGAGCTACGAGGTAATTCGTTTTTCATCTTTTTTTTTTTAGGTAACCGAAGTGACCTCCTTGAAGCTGGCGAATTCTCCTCGACGATCTTCTGAAATCTTCGACGCTGCACGTTGAATTCGCATTCCCTTTGATTGTCCCCGACGTCGGAGGGCGAACAGACTTTCCGTCGATGCTGTTTTCATCACGAATCGCTCATGCGCTCAAGGCTTTGTCGAGGCGGCGTGCAACGATGGAAACATCAAGGGGCGAAACGCAACACCACGGCGGGGTAAATAAGTTAAGGCCGAGGTCGTAACGCTCGTCCGACCCCAATCTCGCTACCCTCACATATTGAATTCCCCGATACTCGCTGCGCTGAGCTGACGCTCTCCTCGCGGCTTCCTCCCGACCTGGGCACCGCGCAGAGCAAAGAGAATTTCCAGCACCTCGTTGGCTCGACCACTTTCGTTCCGGAAAAGTGCTACACGCTACATGATTCATCGCAAATATACTCAATCGATCCTGGCGTATATGGTTTCGCCACAATGTTTCGCTCCCATCGCTTCCTATCTTATTCGGTTACGGGGGAAAAATCCTCCGCGGAGCCCCGAACGTCACGCCATTCGCCGCTAGGAGGGAAGATTGTTTATCGACGAGTCGATATTATTTATCGTGATGAAGCACGATGTCGAATTTTTTTTCACGTGTCGAATCTTCGACGGGTGACCGCTACAGATAATGCTCCGGATAGAGTTCGCGTGTAACACATGCGGGCTCATGTGAGCCTGATATATGTGGTGTATTTTTTCTTGTTACGTACTTCGAGCCGCGCGAGCACTGGCCAATACGTCACTGCTTGGCATGGAAAAATTAAATCATTTTTCTGCGACGTCACTTCCGGTCAAAAATGAGATTTTCAAACCTCAAGCGACCTTTTCCCGTAGGGGAGAGCGGGGCAGAGTGGCACACGGGGGCAAAAAGGGATAATGAGACAAAACGTAATTATTTTATACCTTTGGGATGGTGGCGATGGTCGTACGTGGGGCAAAATGGGATTGAAAATCCGGATATATCGTTGGGACCAAATGGGGCATCCAAAAATTGTTGGAAAATTGAGTCTTGCCCTTACTGTCCCGTTTTGACCCGCTGTGCCATTTTGCCCCGGTCTCCCCTATGACCTCACATCCAACGAGAATCCTCAGGTCAATCCTTACGTTAATTGGTATGGTGAGAACAATTTTTTTTGTATTAACCAAAAGTCGCGGTGACATACGATCGAAGCTGTTGTTAGTTTGGTACAAATAAAGCACTGATTTTTTAAATGATTATTTGCTTCAATTTATTAATAAAATAAACATTTTTGTTGTACCAACCGCATACACCTTCGAATTTACGTCACCGCGTATTCGCTTATCCGTTATCGCTTATTCGCTTTTCCGTGACGCGGTTCACACTTGGATTGTAATTTTTGGTACATTTTTGCCGAGTGTGAAGTTGTCACAGACGTTGGTTGGAGCGAGTTGAAAGCTTAACGATACTTGCCCCATTTTAGCGGTATATTTTTTTTGTTACACCCTTCAAGCCACGGCGCAAGTACTGCCTAATGCTACGAAGTCACCGCTTGGCACAGCAAAATTAAAAAAATTCCGTGTCCTCACTTCTTGTCCAAAAGTCCAATTTTCAAACCTGAAGTGACCTTTTCCCGTATGACGTCACTTCCGACTACATTCCTCCGCCAGGTTAATGCGTATATCCAACGAAACGACCCCTTTTCGTGCCGCGCTTCGCACTCGGATAATGACCATGTAATTTTCCGTACATTCGTGCGTTTACGAATCGGAAGTTCGCAATTCCTTTCCGCGCAATTTGGCCGAGTGTGAAGTCGTCACGGACCTCGGTTGGATCGGAGCGAGTTGAAAGCTTAATAATGCTCGCTCCGTGGGTGGTAACGGTAAATGCGACCACGGTGGAATAGCGGCAGCGGCGGGCACCGGTGGGTACAAACGTGAAACCGGGGGTTGGAAAAGAGAGAATGAAGAGAGGTCGTCGAGAAGAAAGAGGAGGAAAGATGGAAAGCCTCGGGAGGAGTAAAAGCTTAGTATGAAAAATGTTCGGATGATCCCTCACTTACCGTCGTGGCCTCGCGAGGGGAAGGGGGGGGATGTCGAGAAACGAGGTGAATCAAGAAGAAGCGCAAGAAGAGAAGGGCTGAGTGGTAAGGTAGGTTCCAGGCCGCGAGAAGCGAGCTGAGATGCCGGAGAGCTCGTATAACTGGGTGCTGAGAAAAATTATGTTTTGAGCCGTTCACTCCTACCGGTGCAATGCCGGCCTCCCGTTCTCTTGCGCGAGGCCCCGCGTCGACGATGCTCACCCAACGCCCTTTCTACCCTTTCAACCGGGCGAAAGCATCGCGCACCAGACGTGCCACTCTTTGGCGTCGTATGGCCGAGCTAAGAACGTAACTCGACGCCTTTTCCTTTTTTTTAAACCTTCTTTTTTCAAAACCCGCCCCCCTCTCTCTGTCTCCCGCCACCTACGGAACTACTATTTTTACCCTCTTTCTCTCGCTGAACGCCAGAGATTTCTCGACGCTCACAAGTCGCGTATAAGAAGCATTAAACATTGAACAGGGCGCGCAGGTTGCGCGGAGAGAATTTTTTTTTCTTTCTTTTTCTTTTACACGGGTCGTGCGAGAACGAGCGCGGATGGGACAATGAAGCAAAATTTATGAGAATATAGTGTGGGGTGATGGGTGAGGGCCCGGAATGAGAGAATTGAAACATATTTTAGAGGATACGTAAGGAGGCTTGGAGAACGAGTCGTTAAAAAAATGACGAGTTATTGAAAAAATGTCTAAACATGTTTTACCGTGAATCGGCCAAAAATATTTTAGCGAAAATATATTAGCAAATAATATTTTAGCGAAAATATATTAGCAAATAATATTTTAGCGAAAATATATTAGCAAATAATATTTTAGCGAATATTTGACCGGAAATTGGCAAATAGTAAATTACGAAAAAACTTTTTCTGACGGGTGTGAGTTTGCAATCACACGAGCAAAGGCGAGTGTTGCAATCTCACGAGTTACGAAAACGTTTGTCGCACGAGTTTCATACAACTGTTTATTTCCCGAGGTGTGGAAATGGGATTTTTTTCTACCGAGTGATATAAAAATGTTTTAGCAAAAATTGGCCAACAAATATTTCCCCGAAAATTGGCAAAGAAAATTTGGGCAAAAATTGGCTAAAAATATTTCACCGAAAACGTAGCAGAATCGCTGCCAACGGAATCATTTGTACACACGAAGCACGGCTTCGAAATTTTTCGCCTTCGTTGCCTATTCGAAAATGATTTTAAAAAAATTCTATATAGCGATTTTTAAACCGCTCCAATTTTTTTCCTATCGCCTCCCTATCATTCCGCTTCCATTGATATCGTTATTTTCTCGATCTGAAGCTCGAAAAACCTAGGCACGCGTAGAGCGCAGGATTGAATTTCAATATGAAAGAATAGAAAGGCACAAAAATAATATAAACATCACGAACGCGTACAATACGGACGAACGGATGATCGCGACATGAGTTTCTGCACTCAGCAGTGGAGATTCCTTTATTCACACGAAGTTTTTGTTCCAATAACTCCCATTCAGGCCCGATTTTTTTTTTCTCGAAATAGTTTTCGTTCCTGAAGTTTCTTCGAATATCCCGAACGAATGCGCGCCAATTGTTTTCGACACGACAAAGAAATGCCTTCATTTATTCGTCCTTGTTTTTTGGTATCGGGATTTTATTAATAATGATATATGATGTATTGAAGGGATTGAGCGCATCCACAAATTCCTTTATTTTTTTGTCTACCTGCTTGACTCTGCTGTGGATTTTCGCGACCATGATTACTCTCCAATTTTGAATCATATGAACTTGCAGACTATACAGGATGGACGCTCAATGGCCCATTTGATGTTTCGCTTCGATATATTAAACGGATATACCAACTGGCCAGTTCTATTGGCGGAATTTGCGCGTCGAGTCTCTTCCGGATCCACGCGGATTATTGAGTTTTTCAACACTCCAATTTGCCGGACAAATTACGATGATTCTACGCGCGATTTAATCGCCTATCAATTTGAAGATATTGAGGAGATATTCGGCATTCCTATATACATTCCATAAGCGCATTAATAGACTGTTCAAAAATTCGTATCAAAATTAATGTACTCTGAGGATGAAGAGATAATACCGGAAGTTTTTATGCATAAACGCGTATACTAAATTTCATGTACAATTCTGATGACAAATTAAAGTACAGTATATTAAAAACTTCAGAAATACGTGACTTTGGCTATGAAAATACGAATAATAATTACCAATAATTAATTCCACTTATTTACCATGCATTCACTCTAAAAGTCCATTAATTTTTCATGAAAATTGTACATTAAATTTAATATACCAGTGTTCGCACAAAAAGCTCCCGTCCAGTACAATAAATAAAAATGTACAATAAAATAATTAACTCGATACCTTGTTCTAGACTAAGCTACTGTAATTACCATTGTTTATAACACACTCTTACTCACTATTCTAGATTGTTATGTAAAAAGGCTTCGTCCGTTCACACGAATAAAATAAAGATAATATACATATAAAATAATATACGTTCAATAATCCGTATGCGCCACTTTTCTCCCATCAAGTATCAACCCCATCCGTGCGGTCCTAAAATGAAAAATAAAATGGAACAAAATGTCAAAACGCTATAGAGGTAATCAAGACTTAAATGCATTTCCTCCGGTGAGCAAACGCGGTCGCTCTAAATATTCGAAAATCTAGACAACCCGTTTTTTTTTTTGAGGTCTCGGTCACAGCCGCACGAAATGTAATAGCGAAGAGGGCAAGAAGCGTGGAGAGAAGGTACACGGGAATGTAAATTGGTTCTGGCTGGACCGCGCGGCGGCAGCGCCGAGGACAAGACACTCCGGGTTTCCTTTTCTTTCACACCAACGATGTACCCGCCGTGCCGGCTTCTCGTGTACGGAAATACAACGGGAGAGTCATTGTCCGGCAACGAAAACTCGAGGAATGTGGTGAGCCACGGTCAACCACCGTGCGGCCGAGGCAAACCCTGACCAATATAAACGACACGGCACTATCACTGTACAGTTTCTGCCGGAGCTTCCCTGCTGATGTTGGCTCGCAGCACATCTCCCTCATCTCCCGCAATAACCATCGCCCTTTTCGCTCCTTTCGTTTTCCATTTTCATCGCTCGGAACCTCTTGCGGTCGCTGCGAATTCCATAAAGTCCCAATAAAAGAATTTCGCGGCTTCTCGTTTCGCAATTAATTTTACAAAATAGAATCCATCAATCGACGGAGGAAGACTGCACGCGAATGGTCGCCAGCGAAAAAATGTGATTCATCCCGCGAGAATGGACGTGAAAATGCTATGCGAAATTAACAAATGCCAATGCCTCGGGTGAAAATATGTAAAACTCGCAACGGTCCCGCCTCCAAAATAAATCCATTGATTCGTGGTGGATAGTTTTCAATTTTGGTTGTTTGCTTTTTAATCGTGAATATTGGTACAGTAAAGTTATCGAATAAAAATGTTGGACTTTTGTGGACAATAAGTTATTTTAAAACGTACAAACTTTTCAATTTTTGTTGTTTGGTTTTTAATCATAAATATTGGCATCGACTTTGCTATAGCAGTGCGTTAAAGCGAACATTATGCGCATGTTGTGAAGTGTTTTGGATGTATCGTTGGGACAAAATGGGGCATTCAAAAATTATTGAAAAATTAAGTTTTGCCTCACTGTCCCATTCTGCCCTGCCCTCCTCCACACTCGTTTGTAAAGCGCCACTTTCGCCACTCTCGGCAGGCACGAAAAGTACCACTTTTCATGAACGAGTTACAAAAAGAAATTTTTCGTCCGTATTCTCTCGGTGTTAATTTTCCGTAGTCAAGATTTAACGGGAAGAGCTTACGACCTAAATTGTCGGAAGAGGGTTAGGCGGTGAAAGAGAGTGCGGAGGAAGGTGAGAGTGCCGACTCGTCGGGGTAGTTTGAGGATACCGCACGAGGCTCCTCGGTCGCGGGGGAATTGCTATTATTATACTTGCGAGGGATAAAAGAAAGTGGAAGCGACGCTACGATGCTCCGCGCGCGTTCGTAATTGAAATCCGATACTCGTCGAGCAATTACTTCCAGAAAAGGGTGGAGAGGTTGCTGTACCACGTGTACGGGTTAGCCTGTGTGCGGAATTCCACCAGCCCGCCTGCAGTCGACTTGCGAAGCGGCCAGGCACATTCTGTGTACGTTGACGTTCGCGTCGATTTTTCGTTCCCGCGTGCCCGGCTCCGCGAGTGTTTAATTGATTAAAGGTTTCACACCTCCGAGGCGCTGGGTCGTGACTGCTGATGCCGCAAGGTAATAGAAAACAGCTGCCGGTGCTCGGGCACACAAAACGAACGGCTTTGCGCGCGATACCCGGTTCGAGTGGGATACTCAGTTCTCATTAACGGGGAGGAAAAAAAAGGGTAATTAATATCCGCAGTTCACATCCGAACCGTGCACTGGATAACCGGGCGGAAATCAAAATTGTGATCAAATTCAAGGCATCGCTTAATCAGTTCGTCGAGTTAGATTTACAATCCGGAAGTCTCGAATGATTTTTTCAAGCGTTAAACCTGAGTCGGGCTTCGCTCTCTGCGAAATACAAAAACGCTCGAAGTTTCTAAAAAAATATTGTTTATATGGGGGAAAAGTGGTGAATATGGCCCACCTCGATTAACACGTGAATCAATGATATATGGACCGGGCCATGTTACCCACTTTTACCCTATGTAAAAAAAGAAAAATTATATCAAACGAATCACGGGCGCGAATAAAATGTTTAATCAAACTCACTGAAGCGCCTAATCACTTCGTCGAGTTACATTAAAAAACCGGGATCTTGGAAATATTTTTTCAAGCTTCAAAGCTAACTCGAGCTCTTTGCGAACTGCAAAAACACTCAGAGTTTCTAAAAAAATATTATGTACATAAAAAATTAAAATATTTTAAACGAAAGGTTTTTTTTTTGTTACGACGAAGTTTCGGATTATTTTCCAAGCGTCAAACCTGACGCGAGCTCTGTTCTCTTTCAACTACAAAAATCGCTCTCTGAAAAGTCTCTGAAAAAAATAAACTTCAACAGAAATCCGTGATAACTTTAACATACTTTTATTTTTTTATATGTATAATATTTTTATTGTACATATACAAAAATAAAAGTATGTTAAACTTATCGCGGATTTCTGTTGAAGTTTATTTTAAGCGAAAGGTTTTTTTTTGTCACGATTTATAATGAAAAGGGTGGAAAGGCGAGTCATCCGAAAGTGTCACGAGGCACGCAGAACAAACTTTAAAAGGTATTCATTCCGGTATCTCTGCTATTTCACGGC
The DNA here is from genome assembly GCA_030522725.1 of Ichneumoninae sp. B BG-2022a. NCBI lineage: Eukaryota > Metazoa > Arthropoda > Insecta > Hymenoptera > Ichneumonidae > Ichneumoninae sp. B BG-2022a. The sequence goes on from JAPYZD010003363.1 coordinate 17,722, forward strand.
GGCTGCCACACGTTCATCGGGTTCTTTGAATGAAAGCACACGTCTCGCGTCGAGATGCGAGTGCGCGGCGCAGGATCGTGTGCGAGGATCGGTGGAGACGAGAATGGCGAGAGGAATGAAAGCGGAAAGAAAAGAGAGAGCCAAGGGGGCCGGGAGAGAGGCTCGCGTTGCGCACCAAGTCGACGTGCGCCCCCTCGGTTGCATTGTGCGCGAATGAGAGAAAACCAAAGGCTTCCGCCGCTGCTGCTAGGCCAGAGAAAAAGGTGACCCAAATTTTTCCTAGCTGCCTCTCACCGACGATTTATTACACGTGTCCCGACATATTTTCGCGCCCGTTCCCCTGCGCCCGACTACTTTCAGCTATTATAGTGCGCTGGCCTCTCCGGCGCACGATAAATTAGGAACCAGCTATTGAATTCTTGTGCGACAAAAAAAAAAAAAAATCTATCAGCCGGAGCATCAAACGAGCAATGAATAATTTTCCTCCGAAGCCCTCGAGAATAACGTACTAATTCAGAATACGAGAGCGACGTCGTTCCCGCCCATTGATCTTCGGCTGGCGCTCCTCCAAAGACCCCTATACATTTTTCGATACAAATTTGCATTCGCTAAAGACAAAAGATTCTTCTCCCCGTCAAAGTTAAATAAATAAAGTCCTCGAATCGATTTCCATCCGACATGTCGCTTTGACGCGAAACGCGAGTTGCGCGTGCAAAAGGAGTGGAGTATCGGGCGTCAATCACGTCCGACTTTTCGATTATCGAGAGGAACGTGGCCCGTGTTTGTGTGTTTCGTACACTCGCCTGCATATGAGACAAAGTGAAAGAGAGATTAAAAAAGAAAATAAAAAAAAATATTAATAAATAACAGCGTGCTCGAAACAGGAAAGAAACGAGTTTTTCCAGGGCGCGCTCAGCGTGCCTTATCGGCGACGTATTTTGTCGTTTGTCTTTCGCAACGAACTCTAAATTGAATTTTACAGCTCGGTCCGACGGTGTGTACCGTGTGCTTCGGTGGGCGTCTCTGCGCGCCGAGGCTTACTCTTTCTCGGACGCTCGGTGATCCGTCGGATCGCACCGGAGAATCCTCGACGGCGCTCGGCCGATGCGCAAGGGGCGACAGCCAGCGATGCTGAATATCCGACCCGCTTCGATCGGATCGATCGAGGCTCAACGTCACAGCCCGGCATCGCCGCGAGCCGACGAGCCTTTGAAAATTCAACCGCGAAAATTTCCATTATTGTGCGCCGCCCGTCGTTACGGATAGTCAAAGAGAGGCGAATCCAGCAACGAGCCGCGATTACAGAACCGGACGGTTGATTTATTCAGCGCCCTTGCCCTTCGCCCCTTTATGTAGAGGGAAAACCACCACAACCGATGAGTAACTCACTCGCTCACCTCACACGATCACACATTCGCAGATCCCATTTTGCAAGCTCCACGTTTAGCCGACATCGATCGACGGGTCGAAATCAGCGGTGGAACTACCCAAACTCGAGGCGAATTTACCCACGCTCAAAGATCGATCAATTAATGCAGTTAATAACACACGTCCCTGTTATCTCTATCTCGGTTTCGCGCATCATCGACCGTTCGGCAAACACTCCAAAACCGCTACGAGCCGGCAGAAATGTTTGTCACCGATCGCAAATATCTCATTCGTTCCTCCGACGTGACCGACAGAGCCGATCTGCGTTGACGATATGCGTTCGATGAACCGATTAACTCCAGTCCCCGGTAAATAATAAATCATTGGGAATCCACGGGATAGTTGGGTTTGATCGATACGAGCCGTATCCACTGGGCGCGCTCTATCCGGGGTTTCACCAATAGCATCCGCAATGGCTCCTTTCTTTTTTGCTCCATATCGTCGCAGATGTTGCAATATAGAGTCCTCGACGGTATTAGAAATACGAAAATCGATCAGCCGAAGGAACTTCGTCTATGCCTCGGCGGAGCTTCAATGTCCCAGCGATATGGGGTGGGTCGGAGCTGCGAGGCGCGGAGGGGAGGAAACTCTAACACTAATATCACAGTTTCCACTGCACGAAAGCTATCTAGGGCGTAGTCCCGTCCCTTTCGAGCTACAGCCGCTCGATGTATGTCGCAACATCCGTACACGTCGGTGGAGTAGGGGAGAAGGGGTGGGGGGTGGAGTGGGTGTGGGTGGTGCTCGCTTTTATTTATACGAAAGCCGGCGACCTGCCTCCCAGTCTCGGTGGCTAGAGAGTAGCTTGATCGATGGTTGAGTTGCTAGCTAGATCAGCGGAAGCAGCAGGAGAAACGAAACGCCTCTCACCGAGGGAAACCGACTCTCCATCCGCGTTCGCGATAAGCGTCTTCTCCGTATCCTGGCGTGGATATAAGCCCCGATACGTAGAGAGGGGTTTCTCGCTCCGTGACGCACTGGCTCCGTTCGACGGCTTACCCGAGTCTACCCTGTCGCGGTTCTGCGAACCGTTCGCTGAATCGTATCTTCGGCGAGCGGATGCTCCGCGCCGATGTGATTTGATCCCGGGGACGGAGAGGCGGTGTATCGCGAGCGTGTTTTGTCATTAAAATCTCCGGGTCGATGGATATTCGGGAGAGGCGGGAGAGGCCTTGAGGAGCGTTGAGTTTGGACGCGGTGGGCGGAGACTGATTTGCGGTAGAATTGTGCAAGGGTAAAAATGTTATCGGAATAGAATGAAGTAAATAATACATTAGTTTGAGGAATACTGTGCACAATATATATAAACGGTTTATTTTTCTGATACAACATGTACGTCTTAACGCACGCCCTTATTCCCCTCTCTGTCTATCCGTAACCATTAGACAGTTCCTTCACCAGCGACTTTCGGCGGAAACTTTTACTATATAAATCCAGCACTTCACAATTGCACGCTTTTGAAGAGGCGCTGGTCGATGATCTGTATGACGCTTGTGTTACGTATAGACTGGCGAATAGTGAGTTCGGTGAGAACCGTTGATGAATAGCCTCAAAATCTTTATTTAGGAGAGGTGAGAGAATTCTTGAGGAGCGTTGAGTTTGAACGCGGTGGACGGAAACCAATTTGCGATATAATTGCACGCCTTTGAACAAGCGCTGTCAAAGATGTATGGCGCTTTTATTAAGTTCAGACTGGCAAACAGTGAGTTTGCTCGGTGAGAACCATAAATGAATATTCTTAAAATAGATATTCGCGAGAGGTGGAAGAGTTCTTGAGGAGCGTTGAGGTCAGGCGCGGTGGAATGAGACGGATTCGCGACAGAATTGCACGCTTTGACAACACCTGAAGAGGCGCTGTCAAAGATCTGTATGGTTCTTGTGTTACGTCTAGACTGTGCGAATAGTGAATTCGCTCGGTGAGGATCGCTGATGAATAGTCTCTCTTTCCAGTCAAGGTGTTACCCCTTTACTTAGCGACGAAGAGCTCGTCGTACTGCCGTGGATATGCAACGGAAAGTTGCACAGAGGCAAAGGAGCCTCTGAGAGAATATCATCAAGATGCATGCAAAATAAAGGACCAAGATGCAGGCAAAATAAAGGACCGAGATGCAGGCACAATAAAAGATGTAAACTTCTGGCTTAAGTGTATGTAAAATACAATATGTATTTTGCACGATGGGTTACTTGGACAAAATTCGTTATACAGAGATGAACTAACTAACTTGATCCATTTGCCGTGCTAGATGTTTGTTACCGATGTGAGAAAGGCGATCAGGTTTTGCGTTGACAGGTTTTCGGGCTGATAGATTTTACGATAATCAATGGACGGGAACTGGAGTAAAAGAACGTAGGATCGGTGAATGTTTATAAGGTAAGCAAAGATGGGCGTTTAAGGCTTATTCGAGGAAAAAATAGGAAGCCCATTTTGTGTACTGTGTAAAAGGTTTCTAATGATAGTGGAGATCGGAAGCAAAGTGGGTAAAATATGGACGAGCCTAAAGACGGGACAGAGTTGTAAATCTTGAGGAAAGAGTTGCGAAACTACGGACGTTGACGGCTCCCTGTTCTAGTTATTAGCAGCCAAGTTTTTCTTATTTCTATAGAAAACATAAGGACTACTAAAAATAACTAACAATTGCGTACTTGTGAATTTACAAAAATATTCTGGGCCTATTCCGAATAGAATGACCTATGGTTTATATGGGGATGTCCTAGAACGGCCTTTCGTTGTTGGCAATAAAAATGATGCACTTTGATTTTTGCCGAAGTCTTCGCCCGCCAGTTCCGGCAGGATTCAGGATCGTAAGTTCCTTGGGTGCTTCGAGTCGTCTTTCTTGATATGGATCAGTCGAAATGGTTGTTCCGTATACTCGAGAAGTAATCGTTGCCTCACGGTATCCCGAGAAGTGAGTTTTCCTGTTTGCGTGACAAAGATTCGTAGTTCCAAGCCAAGAAAGTCGCTCGTCCTTCTTAGTTTCTTCGCGACTTTCACGAAGGCTGGTGCGACACGACAAAGGGCGAAGTACAATAGACCAGGCTGCGACAATGCTTCGAGCGTGTCCGACGGATATAGCGGCGTTCGTGACATCCCTAATCTTGAGAGACCACCGAACTCCGGTCGAGACTAGAAATCTAAGAAACGTCACGCGACTCTTCGAGGCAATCCGAAATGTTTGGATCAACCGAATTTGTTACATCGACGGCTCTCGAAGACAGACGTTAAAAAAAAGATGGTCGATTGTTCGCAATTTTTTTCGCCATTCACCGTGGAACAATCTTTCGGTCGAGCCCGAAAATTGATTGTCGACGAACGAAAATCAACGATGCAACGGAGCGCCGAATCAAGGGTGCGTGTCAAATTTTAACGTAATGAAATGCGAACGACGTTTTAGTCGGCGAACAACAAAGCTCGTTTCCGTGACAATGAACATTTAATTTCGTTGCCTGTCCACCTGTCGTTCACAGGCCGTTCGATCGAAGCCACCGAATGAGGCGACCAAAACCGCGCCGGTCGGTTTGGTCGGGAATGTATGATTACGCAGGGCGCGACGATGAATCGGAAATAAAAAAAAAGTACCGCCGGCTAACAATTTTGTGGGCGTCGCATGCGGTGACGCTCGACGCCGGGGCGAGTGGCAGCGATAAACCCCGAGCCTCATCAGCCTTATCAGCGGGAGCTTTTTAATCACCTTCCGCTGATAAGACCTCTTCAGAACCTCATCGGGATTCGATTAAACGCTCTAAAATTTCCAAAATTACTGGTGACATCTGAAGTACATCTTGTTAAGGTGGGAGTCTCGCTGCGCGCTGACTTCGCATAAGTTTGACAACAATAAGAGAAAATTGCAAGTACTTCTTGATGGTGTAAAAATCTTTAAAAAATCATGTATACTAAAGGTACTGAGAAGATTAATTTTGCATAAT
>JAPYZD010003364.1:0-39635 GCA_030522725.1 Ichneumoninae sp. B BG-2022a
TTTTATCCAATAGGGCAGATGAGTAATTCAGGTAAAAAACAAACATAGGGTAAGTCGGGGTGATATGACCGATAAAGCCCTGTGCGATTGGCAGGTAAATCGATGTTATATGGACCGGGCCATATTTACCAATTTTACCCGACAGAGCAGATGAGTAATTTCAGGTAAAAAACTAACATAGGGTAAGTCGGGGTGATATGGCCAATATGGCCATTCGCGATAAGCACGTAAATCAATGTTACCTAGACCGGACCATTCTTACCAATTTTACCCGATAGAGCAGATGAGTAAATCAGCTAAAAAAAACTGTTCCGTTCGTCATAGGGGAAGTCGGAGTAATATGGCGATGATTTTTTTTAAACAATGAAAATTGGAAATTTAATGTTAAAAAGTACCTTTACATTTTAGTCGTAACCAACTCTGGAAAGATCGAACTGTAATTCACTCAGAATTTTCGATATCTTCGATCCGTGGTTTATCAGACAGGCCAGTATTTTAAATACATGTTATATTTTATGTATCTTAAGTACTCAAATACTTCTCTGGTACTTGAAGTACTTTTTCGGCCAATTAAGTATAAAATACAATATATTTATACACCCACCGCCACATTTGAATTTTAAGAATTATCGAAGGAATATCTGGATCCGAAATACTTGGAACACGTTAACGGAAGGGCATAAAAATGTGTAAAATTTTTGAAAATTTCATTGACGTTTGCGACGTGTTTTAGGAACTACTCAAACGAAGTACTTATCAATGTATTCTAAGTACAAAAAATATTTCGTATTTTATATTTTTAGTATTTTCTACTATTTCGCCGAACTCTCATTTGAACCCTCAGAATCAGCTGAGCGATTAACGCGCCATATCACCAGCCATATCACCCTGCACCGCCGCCGCACGAACCACGATCAACCTCACGCGGAGTGAATCGCCCGCGGCCGCGGGTGTCAAATGACCATCAATAAAAAAAAAAAAAATCGCGTGAAAAGAAACCGATTACGAGGAAGATAATACCGAATAAATCGGCAGAACGGCGAGCGAATGTCGTCAACGGTTCGTAGGTGGCGAGGCGAAGATGGGACGAGGAAGCGAGCCCGGACGACATAGCGAGTATCTCGAAGGAGCTCACGATTCCTCGCGTCTCTCCGTCGATTCCCCATCGAGAGTGCCAACGCGGGAAGCAACGACACAAACTTTCGCGTCCGCTCCGCTGTATAATCGAAAGCTCCTCGGAACCTCCGTGCCGCTTTTACGGCATAAAGCCGATCGACCCGGCGCCGCGACTCGTTCGCCGAGAGAAACTCGATCGAGGAGAGTAATTCGCCGGCGAGCCAGCGCTCTTACGCAAGCGTCGCGGCTCTCTCGCACGGCCGTAAAAGGTGCCTGAAAATCGACCCGGATTACGTACACACACAGTATTATATATTGACCGATTCGCGGTCGTGCCCGATCAATTAAGAGGTAACTTTGATCGATCGTTCCGCTTTACACGACGATGGGGAATGGAGCGAGCGAAGCTCGGCTAGGGGGGTCGGTCATCAACGGGAGCTTGTGCGTACGTGCCGACATTATACCTGTGTCGCGTGCGTCAGCCGTATGGGGAAAATAGGTAAAAGGCAAAATAGATTGTTCGCTCTCGTGCATGAAAAAAAAAAAAAAAAATCTATATCGCTTCACAAAGGGGTCAAGTAACTCGATTAATTTCTGGGCGATACACTTTTGAATTCTCTGGTTATTAGAAAATGTATTCCATTCTATGGGCTAAATTTTCTAATGCTTGCATTTAGCTAATGAAATGGAATGTCTATGAGAGTGTCTAGTGGCCTTGTTATGGACTTTATTATAGATTACGAGCGGTCATGTTGGCTCGCGCAATCTGCGCGCTTGCAGTCTCGTTGTGAGTATCCGTGAGCAACCGAGTATCCGAGTATCTGAGTATACGTGAGTATCTGAGTAAACGTGAGTATCTGAGTGTACGTGAGTATCTGAGTAAACGTGAGTATCTGAGTGTACGTAAGTATCTGAGTATATGTGAGTATCTGAGCATATGTGCGTATCTGAGCATATGTGAGTATCCGAGTATATGCGAGTATCTGAGTATATGTAAGTATCCGAGTATATGCGAGTATCTGAGTATATGTAAGTATCTGAGTATATGTGAGTATCTGAGTATATGCGAGTATCTGAGTATATGTAAGTATCTGAGTATATGTGAGTATCTGAGTATATGTGAGTATCTGAGTATGTGTGAGTATCTGAGCATATGTGAGTATCCGAGTATATGCGAGTATCTGAGTATATGTAAGTATCTGAGTATATGTGAGTATCTGAGTATATGTGAGTATCTGAGTATGTGTGAGTATCTGAGTATATGTGAGTATCTGAGTATATGTTAGTATCTGAGTATATGTGAGTATCTGAGTATATGTGAGTATTTGAGTATATGTGAGTATCCGAGCATATGTGAGTATCTGAGTATATGTGAGTATCTGAGAATATGGGAGTATCCGAGTATATGTGAGTATCTGAGCATATGTGAGTATCTGAGTATCTGAGTACCTGTGAGTATCGGTGTGAGTTCCAATTGACATGAACTTTATTATTATGTGGATCGTACGGAACAATGGGCAGCGTACGGAACATATAGGGGTCAGTAAATTACGATTTGAAAAATGTTTACGTCATAGCGATGCGCCTTTTACTTAAAGCTGGTCATTGTTCGAAGCAAAAAGACGAATCCGTCTTAATACGCAGCGTTTCCAGACGTGAGTAACATTCGCGGGATCATTGCGAAAAATGGACTTTAACGAAAGTGTCGTTATTTTTGTTTACAGATAGACCAAAATTCCATACCGGCTCGTGCCACAGGGCACATCGTTTCGTCCTGCTATTGCGGAAATAAAAGAAAGAAATGAAAAAAAAATAAAAAATACCTATGTACCGTTACCTCGGCGACGGAGCTCGAACCCAACGTTCGGTTTCCACCGTTTTCGGGGTGCGCGTTTCGGAGCGATCGGAGCGTGCGGAATATCCGCAATGCTTGTAAACCGACTCGGACGATGGTCTCGACATTTGGTGTGTCGTTTGATGCGTGTATATATATAATGCGATCCGGAGCAAAATGCCGAAGAGCCCCGGGGGGAGTGCGGAAAATGGAGAGAGCCGAGGTAGCGTGTCGCGAGTACGGAGTTCGGGCTCGAAGGAACGACTCGCTCGTCAGGCACCGTGACAGAAGTATCATGCTCGCCGGAGCGCGCCGCCGTTCGCCACGAGCCGGTGCCCTCCTTGCAATACGCCACGGCGATTCGAACGAACGCGAAATCGCGGCGCAGCTTGGCGAGAAAGGTACCGTACACCAATGCTGCGCGGAGCGTACACACGCACACGTGTGCACGCTCGGACCACCGAGCGGTCCGAGAAGCTTGCACCCGTTTGCTACGTTTTATGCACGTCGCACGGAATGAGGAAATCTCCGTAGGAGCGTGGACTCTCCGGAGACACGAAGGATTCCAGGTCAGCCACGGGCGAATGACAATTATCGTCAAACTCGGTCGAGTCGAACGGATCGAAATTATTTATCGAGCGTTTATAGACCGTCCGAGGCGAGTGTTGACATCGCAAAATTGAAGAAATCGGCGCAAAGAAACTTCGCTTTTTTGGATTCTTTTTGCCGCATTTGCATTCGATTGTATTTACGGGCGGGACAAAAAAAGTATATGCGGGAAATATATTTAAAAAATATATGTATGTATTTTTTTGGCGCATCTGGATTCGATTGTAATTACGGGCTGGACAAAAGTGTATGCGGCAAATATATTTAAAAAATATATACATGTATTTTTTTTATACACTAAAAAAAATCGTTTGCGTCAAAAAAATGAGCGCTTACGGGTGGCGAAATAAATGTTTGTCTCGTGGAACGAAATCGTATTGAGCAAAGAAACATTCAATTCGACGGCATGTTAGTTTGATCAACGAGGTATTCCTTTCGATCGGTCAAACATTTGTTGCGCCATTCGTAAGAGCACATGTTGTTGACACAATTAATTTTTGTCTTTCTCAGTTTATTAAAAATGTCAAATTTATCGAGTGTAAATATATTCTGCTTGTAAGCCATATACTTTTCGTGTACACAATTTTTGTTTTATTTGCCCGAACATACATATTCGTCACGTATGTCACGTAACATAAAAATTAATCGTGCATAATTATGATGACATAAAAAATATCGTGCAAATTATATTCAATATATGAAAAATGTACACTGAAAAAATTAAATTCTTACAATTCCATATGGGATTGAAACGATAACATGTCACCTTGAGTCTTGCCATTGTTCTTTCAACATAATGGAGAATTGAATGGAGTATTGAACGGAGAATCGAATGTAGAATCGAATGTACAATCGAATGTAAAATCGAATGTAAAATCGATTGTAGAATCGAATGTAGAATCGAATGCAGAATCGAATGTAGAATCGAATGTATGATCGAATGTAGAATCGAATGTAGAATTGAATTTAAAAAAATTTCTTTTGCAGCCCGTAAGCGAATTTTTTTCAGTGTACTTTCGCATGTAGATTTTTCCGTGGGGTATGACAGGGCTGACGGCGATAAGAACCTTCTAACTCTCTTCGAACTATCCACCAAAAGTGTCGGCAAAAGTTGACTCGAGTGACTCGGCAAACGAGACAAAAAAATGTCGATAAAAAAAGAAAAATTCCTAAACGTACGAATTGGAGATATAGCTGTCCTACTGTTGCGTCAATTGGCGCAATTAATGGAGATAAGATGGAGGAATGTCGTCGTACAGGTGTAGCATATCCGTGGTCGGAAAACTCGTTTGTTCGAAACTGAAGAGAACAAAAAAAGAATCAAATCTTCCCGCACATGAGACAGAAGAGGTCTGAAACTCCGATTCCCAAACGCCCACTCACAGTCTCAATTTATTCGAGGTATCGCACCGCGACTCCTCAACGAAATTTTATTTCAAATCACATTGAAATAATACTTTTAAAAAAATACGAAACTTCCGTTTCTCCGCGCCCGAGACAGGTGCTGTGAGCCCGAGCGCGGGAAATAAACGGACCGAATACATGCGCACGAACGTAACTCACAGATACCCGCTGCTGCGCCCCCGTGAACGCCAAGGAACTCCGTTTCTACTTCGCAAGTAGGTATGTACACTGTATCCCGGAAGTAGGTGCGTCCGCGCTGCTATATATACATATACATACATTAATGTATCGACTGCTGAGAACCTGAAGGGCGTAACGTGCAGGCTTTAACACGGGAGATACGCCCTTCTGTCTCTCGGCAGTCGATATGTGTACATATATATGGGGCATTTCAAATCAAATCAGCAGTCCATGTAATAATAAAGATCCCATTATCTGGTGGTGCTTAAAAATTATACTTTAAATCATAGAATTAGTGTGCGTTTTTTCAGATTTTTTAAAAGGCGTTTTCAACCGATAGCGATTGATGCGCGTTCCCCGCGCGACTTCGGTGATTTCCCAAGTCAAGCAAATTCAAAAAGAATTAAAAAAACAAATTGGGCTGAAGAACTCGGGTCGATGGCCCATTGGCAATGTAAAAGAAAGCGTCGAAAACTTCTTCTACACAGAGAGATATATCGGATGTTGTATACACTAATTGATATTGTCAATAAATACACTTTAACTACTACTGATACTTAAAACTAAAAAGGCCTTTTCGGAGTTGCCTTTTCAAGGATTAAAAAAATTCACTTTTTGAATCCTCGAAAAACCAATTCCGAATTCACCTTTTTAAAAATCTGAAAAAATCTGAAAATTTTAAGCACCAGTTATTTCGTCTCGCAATCGGAATTTTTATTTTTTTACTTTCTGGATTTAAATTTTTCTGAAGTTTATAAAAATCCCGAAAACGATTGATGTCAAGTAAAAAAAAATAGTAAATATTGAAATCCCATTATCGGTTGGAGTTTAAAAATCACATTTTAAATCACAGAATCAGTGTAAATTTGTTCAGATTTTTTGAAAATCGCCGTTTTCGGAATTGTTTTTTGGAGGGTTAAAAAATGTCACTAGTGCAAAAAAATCTTTAAAAAATCACGATGCCCTTACGGATCGGTAACGACATCTACTAAAAAAAAATGAATAAAATCGGCGGGGCTGAGGGACACGGGTTGCCGATTTGACGTGGAATGCCCCATATATATATTTATGCATAGTACTTAAAGCTTCGGTAAAGTTCCTTCGAGGCCGTGATCGCGGCAAGGTACGTACGGCAGTAGCAGCGACGACGGGAAACGGGGAGAGTCGACATTGCCGGGGAGGACGCGCTGCCGGTCTCTTCCTAATAGTTTTACTCGAGCGATCGCGTATCGCTATTGTTGCGGGTAGGTGAGCTCCTCGTCGGCACAGACGTGACTCTCTCGTTCTCCCACACACTGGTACCGTACATTGTACGCAACGACGTGTGCAGATACGCACGGACATTCGTACACTCGGCCGGCCGGTATCAGAGTACACAACATCGGCAAGAGCTGTGGGAGAGGACGAGGAGCCAGCGAGGCATGTCCGAAGGAAAGGAAGCTCCGCGAACCTCAGTTCCGCTGCCTCGTTACTTCTGCCTCCTCGTACACTCCTATGTGTCTTCCTATCCCATCCGCAGTCCCTGCCGATCCTCCCGCTCGGATTGCGCTCGCGCAGGGTAACGCCGGGCGATATGGTTATGGGTACTTCTTTTTTTTACTGGGCGATGAGAGATACGCCAATTCGAGGAGGATTGAGTATGCGTGTGGTGGCGAACTGTATGCAGATTGTTCGGTAGTATTCGACGAATTTGATGAGTGGATTTACCGTAATTGGGAATGTGGCCAAGAGACTGAAAAAAATGTTAACTACATTTTTGACAATTTTTTTAAATTATTTTTTTGACAATTTTTAAATAATTTTTAGTTTTTACTTTTAAGGCAAAGTACTGGAATGGATGGATGAATTGATGCGAATTGCAATACCGAAGATAAACAGGAAATTTCGCTGCGACCCGAAGTCCCTTCGAAAAGTCGTGTTATCGGGCGGGACGGATAAGATAATCAGTTTAAAAAGAAAATATATATATATTGTACCAATTAACCATTAATTCGCTTGTAAGAAAGTATAGGAAATTGGCCATATCAGCCTGAATTCCCTAAGTACACAGTATAAGTAGTAGGCTTTCCGCACTTACATACTTTTTATTTTGTTGGAATGCTTTTTCTCCTTACATAACTCATGCGTGATAAGACGATAAGTATGTAAAAATGCTAAGTTGGGAAACTGATCGTTAATGGAGACAACCAGTTCAGAAACAAAGGAAATGGATTGTACTAAGTAACTATCAGTTCTCCTAACATGTAAGAATGTATATATAAGAATAAGAAGACTTTTCCAATCGAATAAGATAAATTTGTGCTGAGGTCTATTTTTAGTTATATTCTTGATTGTTATGTTTTATATTAAAATGTTATCTTAGAGTAGGAGTGCAAACAGCCTTGTAAAACAATCTACTTCTATTGTCAAATATTGTCAAATACAAATAAACAAATACATAAATAAAATAATTGGCCACATCAGCCTCAATTTTCCTAAGTACACTGTATGAGCAACCTTTCAGCACTTAAATCCTTTTATTAGAATGCTTTCTCTCCTTACATATCCCGTATGTGATAACGCGATAAGATTTAGAAGATACGCTTTATATTGAAATCGAATATTTGAGTTTTGCGTTCACTGCAGGCCCTCCGGTTAGTAGTATAAGAACAAAAAACCGTCTTTATGTGTCAATACGTAAGATTCAGGCGTTTCGCGCTGCCATGCAAAATCGTTTTATATCGAAATTGAAAAAATTCTACGTTGACAGAACAGAGGTTGAGATAGCCAGTTTAAAAACAAAAGAAATGGTTTATACAAACAAACTATCAGTTCTTCCAATTTGCATAAGTGTATATTCAACAATTGTCCATAACACCCTGAATTGTCGTAAGTACACTGTACGAGCAGGCTTTCCGCACTTACATCCTCTGCACAGTAATCCGCACAATAGCCATTTTTTTACGTACGTGCATTTGTGCCACTGCCTACGCGCCTCGAATGACAATAACTCCCGAGACGGATCCTCTCGAGCAGGGAACGTCGGGAGTCACGCTCGAGTCTTCGGAAAAGAATTCCACGTCCCTGTTACATGCAAAATATTCCTCCGTGTCTCTCCATTCATTAACACAAAGCAGATTATTTTGCCGATCGTCGAGGAAGTTAAATTTTGCAACGATACATACAAAGTACCCGCGCCAATTGTCCATTAGCGAAGCGTGCCGCAACGCTAATTGAATTTCCGCAGCTGTTGCCAGTCTTTTTGAAATATAGACGGCTAGATCGGGGATTTTTGTTAATTATAGCAATCCAAGTATGATTCCAACGCGCCGATGGTTGAAAATTTTAGAGTCGGCACGAGGGAAATTGTTACGAGGAAGGCGAGTCGACGATAGGCGCAACACGGCGGTTTGCTCGGCGCGCGCGAGTCCGGGATCTTCGAGACTAATATATCCTCTTTCATGCACCTACATTGGGAATATGTTGTCGAACAATCTACACGTACATTGCAACTCGCGCCTCACCGTATATATCTCGGTCATACAAGATATCGATTCATCGCTGTTGCTCCGTTTCTGTAGCTCTGTTTCTGTAGCTCCGTTTCTATAGCTCTGTTTCTGTAGCTCCGTTTCTGTAGCTCTGTTTCTGTAGCTCCGTTTCTGTAGCTCCGTTTCTGTAGTTCCGTATCTGTAGCCCCGTTTCTGTTGCTCCGTTTCTGTAGCTCCGTTTCTGTTGCTCCGTTCCTGTTGCTCTGTTACTGTTGCTCTTTTCTGCTGCTCCGTTTCTGTTGCTCCATTTTCTGTTGCTCCGTTTCCGTTGCTCCATTTCCGTTGCCCCGTTTCCGTTGCTCCGTTCCTGCTGCTCCGTTACTGTTGCTCGTTTCTGCTGCTCCGTTTCAGTTGCTCCGTTTCTGTTTTTTAAATTACAGCAATCGACGGATAATTCCAAGGCGCCGACGGTTGAAAATTTTAGGGTCGCCACGAGTGAAATTGTTACGAGGAAGGAGAGTCAGCGATAGGCGAAACACAGCAGTTTGCTCGGCGGGCGCGAGTCCGGGATCTTCGAGACTGCTATATCCTCTGCTTTCATGCACCTACATTGGGAATACGTTGCCGTACAATCTACACGTACATTGCAACTCGCGCCTCACCGTATATATCTCGGCCAGACAAGATATCGATTGCGCAACCGCACCTCCGATATTATGCAACGGAACGGTTTCCTGCCGTTATCTAACGCGCATGCGCACTTCGAGAACCGCGCTTGCGGGACCTGAGGCCCGCGGCCCGCGACGGCGATGAAACACGCGGAGAGCCGAAACCGAAAGCGAAATAAATGAACGGGAGCTCGTCTGCGACGCTGCGCTCTACGAGACTTTCGACCATGTTTCTCTCAGCCTCAAGAGGCGTCCGAGAGCCACGCGACGGATCGCTCGAGTGTGCATCGGAAAAAAAATTAGATAGTAAAAGCGATAGTGACTTTTTAGGATAAAAAATAGTTTCCGAGGGGAACTTCTACATTTTATATTAACGATAATAGCAAGAAATCACGATTGCATCCACAATTTTAGTTTAAGGATAGTCTTACCAAAAGTCGATCGATCTTGATTAAATTTGGGTGGTCCACAGAAAACAACACGCTTTATTTGTTCAAATTTTTAGAGATTTTTGTACGGTTTAGTTTTTTCGCAACGTGACTTCAAATTTACGCATTTTAACATGGGAAGCATCGGAACTAAACTTAAAAACGATACAATATTGCGTTTTTCTCCGCCAATTTCTGTTCAATTGAAACAAAAAAGTAACTGACTAAGGAACATAGTTTAGTCCTGATTGAGTCCAAATGTGAAAAAGATTTACGGTCTCGTTTTCAACTGCCGTTAAAAAAATGATGCCTGTTGCTTTGTATCACCTTTCGCTCTCGCACAGTGATTACCGCGTTCAGCCGAGCACCTCTCCAGTACCCTCGTCGCGTTTCTGGCAAGGATATCCTTAAGCGATTGAATATATACCATCAGAAACTATCTGTACAGACGCTCCCTCTGGGAACCATTCGATACAGTGGGAAATACTATTCTTCTCCTCAGTATGAGAACAGCGACCAGTGTTGCAGACCGAAAGGAGTACACGCGGAGAGGGTTTTCGCGTGTTCTTAAGGGCGTGTTAAATCCGCGAATTTCGAGGATAAACTCGAGGACAGAGTCGGAGCTGAGAAAACAGTTAAATTACATAAAATACAATAAGTACAGTAGTAAAAATTACATAGTAAAATCAACAAAACTGATCTTTTACCATCAAAATAGTTTTCAAGGGGAGCGTCTACATTTTTTTATAGTTACGATAATGACAACAAATCATGTTTGCAGCCACAATTGTAGTTAAAGCGCGAGAATAGTGTCGGAGCTGAGAAAATAGTTAAACTAAATAAAGTACAGTAGTAAAAATTACATAGTAAAAAAAAACGAAACTGATCTGCTACCATGAAAATAGTTTTCAAGGGGAACGTCTACATTTTATAGTAACGACAATGCCAACAAATCATATTTGCATCCACAACTATAGTTCAACCACTGGAATATCTACATAGACGTTCCCTCTCGGAACGCTTCACTATAGTGAAAAACCCTATCCTTTCTCTCAGTCTAAGACAAACGACCAGCATCGGAGCCCAGGAGGAGTCTCCCATCGTCTCAAGGCGCGTGAAATCCTGGAATTTCGAGGATAAACTCGAGGATAGAGTCGGACCCGAGAAAATAGTTAAACAACTTAAGGCACTTATTGATGTACTCGAGAGCTCGACGTATCCATAGCCGGGCAACCCGTTGCCCGGCGCTCCACCTATATGCCCGGCTCTAGAATAGATCAATTAACGCGCCAGCCTCGATGGTTGTCAAGAAAAAATTCCAACGCCAAAGACACAATACGCCTGGACGCAAAAACCAACAAATGGTCCTCTCACAATCCTCCGCCTCAAGAACGCGCAACACAAATCCAACGTTGCTCCCGCGCGCGTCGTTAGGGAAATCCCCTCGGCCTGCCGATACGCTCCGTATCGGTGGCTAATATAAAGTTCTCAGTGTTATAACGCCGGTAACAGCTTAACACGAGCGCGACAATGCCGTATGCTAATTCCTCGAAAGTGTGGCTGATGCAATATCGCATAAGTTGCCGGAGTGCAGGAGACATAAATTGCGTATTTATTGCCGGTGCTAGATCGCGGGCAACCCCCTGCTCGGGCCAACAGCCTTGGGAGCCCGGCACGCACACTCCTCGCTATCCGCGAGGCGCGCGCGCGTACGCGCGGCAGAATAAACACGGTATGTAATGCGACAAAGCAGGTACGTTACGAGCCGCGAATGTGAGCCGAGCTCGCCGGTGCACCGGTACGTTTAATATCGGGTTCAGAGATCACAATTCACTTACAAATAGCTCTCGAACACCCGTTCACGCTCCCGTTGCGTTTTAAGCGACGAGCGAACTGCTTACCTATGCGACTTAATGGGCACGAGAGAATGAGCGGGAGCGCGACGTCTCGTGCTGATTCTGACAACAAGTGGTCGCGCGGCAGGCTTTTCCACGAGCTCGTGGAATTGTCGAGTCGAGCCAGAAAAAAAAATGCAACGACCGAACGTTGCTCAAAAAAAAAAAAAAAAATTAAAGCATCGAAAGTACAACATGGTAATGATTACCTTATGCGAGCTTAATTTTTTTTTCAAAAACAATATGGGCTGGTATTGGAATTAAAAAAAAAAAAATAACCAATGTCCAGCTCCACAGCTGCGGGAGAGCAGAAGCGGTTTTCAGCTCCCAGACACTTATACAATTAGTTAGAAGCTATCGGTGCACGCATGCTCGACTGCCCGACCGGGAGACGGAGACTAGTTTCCTCGTGCCGAGTTACCTCGGCAACTTGGCGCGTTCCTATTATTTTTCCGGACTCGCGAGGATAAAGAGAGAGAAAGAGAGCGAGAGGGAAAGAGATTATATCGATGCGATTATGTATAGCGTGTATACGGGAGAGCGAAGCTGTCTGCCCACACGTGCCTTCGACCTCATGACTATTTATGCAGTTTGCAGCAAGAGTGCAGACAGAATGGTCTCAAACGGTGAAGTTGACCGGCTTTGTCCGATTGTCCAGGAATTTCACTGGAAAACTTGTACTACATTGGGGATAGTTTCACTGTTTCCGATTTGTTTGTAGAGTGTAAACATTTTATGCTATTGCTATTGTTCACGTTGCTATTGATCACGTTGCTATTGATCACATTGCTATTGATCACGTTGCTATTGATCACGTTGCTATTGATCACGTTGCTATTGATCACGTTGCTATTGATCACGTTGCTATTGATCAAGTTGCGATCGATCAAGTTGCGATCGATCAAGTTGCAATCGATCAAGTTGCAATCGATCAAGTTGCGATCGATCAAGTTGCAATCGATCAAATTGCAATCGATCAAGTTGCAATCGATCAAGTTGCAATCGATCAAGTTGCAATCGATCAAGTTGCAATCGACCAAGTTGCAATCGATCAAGTTGCAATCGATCAAGTTGCAATCGATCAAGTTGCAATCGATCAAGTTGCAATCGATCAATTTTCTATTGATCAATTTTATATTGATCAATTTTCTATTGATCAATTTTATATTGATCAATTTTATACTGATCAATAGAAAATTGATCAATTTTCTACTGATCAATTTTCTATTGACCAATTTTCTATTGACCAATTTTCTATTGACCAATTTTCTATTGACCAATTTTCTATTGATCAATTTTCTACTGATCAATTTTCTACAGACCAATTTTCTATTGATCAATTTTCTACTGATCAATTTTCTACAGACCAATTTTACAGACCAATTTTCTATTGATCAATTTGCTATTGATCCGTGGCTGAACGTTCATCGAGCTGAATTCGCTGCGAGAATATCAGAAGGATATTTGTTTGTGAATTGCAACGATTTGATGCAATTTGACAAGAAACTAACGCGGCGGCTAATAAATGTGATAATACGCAAAGGGAGAATGTGGAGTCGAAGCTTGAGATTGAGATGTTGACGGTGCATCGTATAGATCTCGACGTGTGTCTATCGTGAAGAAAGAGCGGTTAAATATTGACACGCAATGCAGTCTCTCTCGCCCGCGTCTGTGAGCGCCATCGACCCACTCGATATCGCTATCCACCCTCGCAAAAGCTTCGCCGAAGCCTGGATGAATGCGTAGAGTAGGAGACAGAATGCCGGTCACCGGAGAGCTCGGGGCGATTGCGGGTAGCAATTGTGCCGTGAGAGCTGTACTCACACGCGCTGGATACCCGGCTCCGTCTCACCGCACAATTACTTGTTGGCTGGGATAATGTACTCGTACGGTAAAATCTCTCAATTCTTCGTGAATTAAAATCACGCGATCTGATTGTTGCGGCGGGAATATCTAATCGGATTCGTTTGTGCAGGAAACATGGGACTTGTTCTTTTCCTGAACTGTCCGCGAATCGCTGAATTTTTTTTGTCGAAACTGCAGTATTTTAGCACGTAGACCCGCTTTGAAGATGAATTTTGGAAATTTTATTTTTTAAAGGCCTCAATTTACAAAGTTCATGTCTTGCATTAATATTGATGCATGCTTGAAGTAAAATTTCTAATTTTTTTTTTACCATTCGGCTGGGCTTTTTCCAATACAAGCGACCAAAGTTTTAGATTATATTTTTGTCCGCATTTGTGTCATCCAGCGCTGGTCCATCTTACCGCCAGCACCTCGAGGTCGTGAGCGTTCGTCTGCAAGGTCGGGGTCCTCGACGGGATCGTCGCGGCACCCACGCGCGTCATCGTCCACCTACTCTCGCGTAGGACACGTGCGCAATCAGCGGTTCGTTTAAACCTACATGCAGTACTTTAGCGGGCAACAGGCTCGATCGAATGGCAGCTAAATTCTCGTCGACTTACCACCGAGCATATTATGTCACGATCCGCGATAACGTCGTACATCGATTCGATAATGAAACGATAAAAAAAAATTAACTGGTCAGGCAATTTATCTCGTCATCGCGATTATCGAAATCATATCAGCGACGCTGAGATCTCACGGAGCAAAACAAAATTCGTCAACCTGCTTTTTCTTTTTTACATGTCGATAAGGTAAAGGCCCGGTTTGTGACACTGTCCCAGTATGTGACAGGGAAACACTGTAAAAAACTTCTGTTTGAAAATTCATAAATGTATATGCATATACAGTCTATGAAATTTTATTGTCTTAAATTATAAAAAATCGAATACAATGTATATGAATTCTAATTTCATATACCGAGGGTGTAAATTTCATAATATTTTTTACAGTCGGCTCCCCCCACCATTTGCTATGCAGCCAATGGGTAGCGCGCGTTCGAGGGGTTGCAAACTGCGACACTTAGTCCTCCTTGATTATCCTTATGATTTTACACGCGTGAGAGGCAGCTGCGTGGAAGTGTCAAAAATTGGACCTTTTACCTTTTTATATAAAAAATAAAATAAAAAAGAATGGAAAAATGTATTCATTTCTATTCTAGGGCTGTACAGTTGAGTCCTTTTATTCGGCTAAAAAATCTTATCCGACTAATGGACATTAGCCGGCTAAACCGTCTTAGGAGCTAAGATGGTGTGGCTGGCTGAAAATTAGCCGCAGTTTAGCCAGCTTATTTATTCATTTCTGTACTATTATTTGCTTCGATGCGATTGCCTGTAAGATCTTCAAAATCTTTTTCCAACGAACTAATTATGTCTCTCAATACGTCTCTATTTTGGTATAAGAAAATTATAATGTTCTCATTTCTGTATAGCCCTATTCTATTCTATGAAACTGGGTGTAAGTGAAAATAATGGAAAACATTTTTTCAATAAAAAATAGTGTCGTAGGTCAACGTCGAACGTTGCCGTGACGAGAATTTAATCTCAACGGGGTACGATCGTTGCGCAATCGAGATTTATCGCGTCGTCGAGACGCCCTCGTTGTCGGCGAGGCACACATCGATCGAGTGTATCCGCACCGGTGTACCACGGTATAATGTACTCGAACGGATCTCTGACGAAGTTTGTGTATCTCCTCACTCGATCGATTGAAATTTATCTCGGTGCTTTCTCACGCGACACATTCGACCGTGTTCGTACTCGCGAGATTAGCGCTCGTCTGCGTACCGCAGCACCCGCGGTGAACTCGAGGTATATGCGATACGTTCGATTTACTCACTAATTATACTTGTTAAAAAAATGTAATTAAATAAATGTAATAAATGTAATAAATGTAATAAATGTAATAAATGTAATAAATGTAATAAATGTAATAAATGTAATAAATGTAATAAATGTAATAAACTTAATAAACTTTATAAACTTAATACATATAGTAAATTTAACCAACTTAATCAATTTAATGCCTGAAGGACATCGGTCAATGGCCCATTAACTTGTGGAAAAAAAATCACACATGTATACACACAATACGACTAAACCATGTTTTGCTGAGGCTAATACAACGCAATTACTACTACCAATAATAAATTTAATAAATTTGATAAATTTAATGAATTTAATAAACGTTATGAATTTGATGAATTTGATAAGCAATTGTAAAAGGTTCTCGAGATCGAAAGCGGAATTCCGGAATTCCCGTGACCCCGTCACGCACTTGGAGGCACCAATGCTAGAGAATGCGAGATCGGGATCTCTCCCTCGCGACACCCACCCACGCCACCTGTTTACCTTCGGGCTGCCGATCTATCGGTCGCGTTCTCTCGCGCGAGAAGCGTGCGCGGAGCTAACAGCGGTAGCTGTTCTTTCGATCTCGGGCGCCTATCCGGTCGGCCCGATTCCTCGATCGATCGGTACTCTTGATTATACCGTGTGTATATAATATATTCGAAGTATATTCGTGCTGCAGCGCTGCCGAGATACGCGCTCGAAGTCGAGGTACGTATGATATATCGCGCCCTCGAGGAGATCTCTCGGTCGCAAAATATCGATCGACGATCTCGCCGGAGCGTCACGAAAAAAATTGATTCGCCGATCCAGCTAACTTCTCAGTGTCGATTTTTATATTTTTATATTTTTATATTTTTATATTTTTATATTTTTATATTTTTATATTTTTATATTTTTATATTTTTATATTTTTATATTTTTATATTATTTTTATATTTTTATATTTTTATATTTTTATATTTTTATATTATAGGCGAATGAGGCGAGGGAACAAGCTGTAATGCCCATGGTTGGCGTTATGAAAACCTCACGATTTTTCGTTTTAATATTAAATATTAATATTAAGAGCAAAGGAAAACGAGAACCAAGACAGAATTCTCGAAAAAATTCAGAAGAGTGAAAAAATTTCGAAATTTTGAACTCTCGCTACTATTACCGAGCGAGATTGAAACGAGATTTAAAAATGCATCGACACAGGTAAAATTTGATGGACCAAAAAAATTGCGAGTCCCGATAGCGCGTGATGAATCGCATCGTGCCTTTTACCTTAACCCAGGCATTCCTCGGCGCACCGTTCGCGCGTTCTTCACGGTGAAGCGTTCTGAATTCTTGGGGTATTTATTCGTCTGGGTCTAGTCGGCGGGTCTATGATCGCGAAAAGCCGCCCCCGGTCGAGCGGCCGGCAGCGTGGCGCGGCTTATTTCTATTCTCGGATTCTTCGTCCGTCTAGATTCGTCAGAATTTCCCGAGACAGAGAATAGGGGAGACTCGGCTGCTGCGTTAAAGGAACTATGTATGAAATGTTACGGGCGTATATATGTATATAAGAAATTAAACGCAGATATACCTGAATTAACCACGGCAAAAGTAGAACTGCTATCTTATCCAGATCCTATCTAAAATAAATTATGGCAAGCATTTACGGAATGATCAAGCGGATTTTCTTTTTACCCACGGCTAAGCAGTGCTAAGCGTCATTGTGTTCATTACTTCGGTTTATGGCAAAAAGAAAAGATACAATGCTGAAGCCGCGGCTAAATAAATTAAAACTTACGGACACGTTAGAGTCCGACCACCAGTAATTTTCATCGCTCAGAAACGTCAAATGAGCTTCGTTAAATCGCTAATATCGTTAATCAACATTCCCTGCGTGCGGATATCGCGATTATCGCGGTCATTCGAGTTTTCAGCTCCACTATGCACAGAGCCGATAATAAATCTTCGATAAAAACTCCGACAATTTTGCTATTCGTGTATTTTCTGGATGATAAATTATTGCTAATTAATTCACAAAATCCAAAGAAAATAAAAAATTTTGAATGAAATATTAAATGATTCAACTATGTTTCTGGAGAGTTTCGACACACCCACATCCTTTGAGACTTTCCTGTCCATGTGCCTCTCGATCCCCGCCGCCGATCGGCGAAGAAAGTTTCTCATAACCGGGCAAAGGCGAGTGGACCTATTACGGCGTATTAGCTAGACAGTGTTCTTTTTTCTGCATTTTTTTCGCTTCTTCTAAAATTAAATCGTTAATATTAATTTAGTTGAAATAAACTCGTTAAATCGTTAATATTCATTTAGTTGGAATAAACTAGTTAAATCGTTAATATTAATGTAATTGAAATAATCTCGTAAAATCTTTAATATCGTTAATCAACAGTCGCTGTGTGCGGATATCGCGATTGTGGTGGATATAGAAGTTTTCATCTCGACCATGCACAGTGTCGATGATAACTCTCCGATAAAGACTGACTCCGATAATTTTGTAATTCGGATATTTTCTTTATATTAAATTGTTGCTAATTAACAAAAAAAATGTTAAATACAAAAAAATTAAATAATTTAACTATGTTTCTTTAAAGTTTTGAACACGCATACGTCCTTTAAGATTTCCTATCCACGTCCCTATCTATTCTCCTCGATCCCCCCGCCGATCGTTGAAGAAAGTATTTCATAACCGGGCAACGGCGAGCAGACCAATAACGGCCTATTAGCGAGTCTATGTTATTTTTTCTTCATTTTTTTATTATCCTACCTAATACAGCATTTGAGCCTAGTTGTAATCTATAACCGTGACGTAATACAGTTTTAACCTCACTTTAAGTCTTTAAAGACTCAAACTTCGATAATTTTGCAATTCGCATATTTTCTGGATAGTAAATTCGCGCTAATTAACAAAGAATAAAAAGTAAGTCATAAAAATGTAGTATAATAATAATTTAACTATGTTTCTCTAAAAATTCGACACACCCAAACATCCTCTAAGACTTCCATGTGCATCGGTTCTCCTCGATCCGCCCGCCTCCGATCTTTGAAGAAAGTGTCTCATAACCGGGCAAAGGTGAGCCTCTGTGTGTGTATGTGTGTGTGTGTTTTTTTTTCTTCATTTTGTCATTTTTTTCAGTTCAGTTCTAATTTTTTTTTTCATTATCCCAGATGACCCAGCAGCCCATTTGTAGTTTTCAAAACCCAAAATTCCGGAAATCTTGCAATTCCTATATTTTCAAAACAACAAATTCTCCCTAACTAACAAACAACAAAAATCCAGTAATAACAATCCAATAATATTTCTCAAAAAAAATCTAACCACCCATACATCCTCCAAGACTTCCTATCCACGTCCCAATCCGTTGCCCCGATGCCCCGCCGATCCTCGAAGAAAGTATCTCATAACCCCGCAAAGGCGGAGGGGCCCATAACGGCGTATTAGCGAGCCTCTATTTTTTTCTCAATTTTTTTCTCCGCATTTTTTAACTCTTTTTTCATTATCCCGGGTAATACGGCATACCTACCGGCAACAGTATTACGGCGAAGGAGAGTCCAGGAGAGGCCGAGTGGCCGCTCGGGCTCTTTGCCGCTGTTGGCGGTTACGTGCCAACACGTAATTCTCGGTGAGCGCGCGAGAGCCATGGCTGCTCTCTCGGGGCCCGGCCCGCCACTTTATAGTTTACGCGTTGGCGTGGGAGCAGCTCGTTCCGCGAGCAAGACCCGAGAGAGCCTCTCGCTCCGTTGCTCGTGTGCGTTATTGTGCGCTTATAAATAAGGCGACCTCTCTCTTCGAGGAGGTGCCGCGGTTGCTGCTAAGTTCCGGCTTCCAGTCGGCCGCGCGCGGGCGAGTCCCGCTATTAATACCATACCGGCGCTGCTTCTATTCCGCACACATGCGCCCGTATGTGTACGTATGTGTATGTGCGCGCGTATGTGTACGGTAAAGTATGCAGCGGAGCTCGTATACCCGCAACTATTTTTCCACCTCCGTTCGATTCGCACCGCTTCGGATAGGTCCGGCTCGCTCGGACCGGCGCGCCAACGTCTCCGGACCTTTTCCGACAACCCGCGGAGGAGAGGACTCTCATCGTTGGTGTGTGCGTGTAGCGAGCGCGTGCGTTTCCGCGGAGTTTCTCACAATCCGCGACGACAGTGTACGGGACCGCGAGAGACGCGCACGTTGCGCGGGGTCCAGCGAGAGGGGGAGAGACACGCGCTTCGCGAGCGCTGAGCTTTTATTTGTATGTATGTATGTACATGTGTTTATGTATATATGCATAAGTGACTGGAGGACGTATCTTTTATTCTTGTACACAGAAAATGCGGCCTTTTGATTTCTTTCGCGTCATATATATGTGTATATATATGTATAAAGGAGAGAGAGGGGCAAAACAGACGTTGAGGGCAAAACTCAATTTCCCAATACACTGAGACAAAATTACACAGTAGAAGCAAAAATACTGAATTTTTACCATAAAAAATAGTTCTCAAGCGGAAGGTCTACATTTTATAGTTATGACGATGAGAAAAAATCATGGCTGCAACCATAATTGGAATTTAACTAATCGAATACATACCATCAGAAACTATCTGTACAAACGTTTCCGCTGGAAATGATTGGTTATGTACAATATTACACTGTTATACAAAAACGACACTAAGAAAATAGTACATTACGATACTAGTGCCATAACATTTTTTCTGACGAGTGTTGCAATCACACGAGTTAAGAAAACGTTTATCGCACGAGTATCGTACGAAATTTTACGCACCGAGTGAAATAAAAGATATTATTTCCTACATGCTATTCTTTTTCTCAATGCAATTTCGATCCCCATCGCCACCGTCCGAAAGTTATTGGAAAATTGCGTTTTGCCCCGCTGTGCCATTTTGCCCCGCTCTCCATTATAGGTATGTATGTTTATATATAGGTGATTGCGGTTGTGCATGTACGCTGGATGGTGCGGAGGTTTCATCTCGGAAATTGCAGACTATACAGAGAAAGATATGACGAGCCAGCAGGGATCTCCACGCTATATACGTAATGCGCGGAGGCGAATTAATGTTTGCCCAGAGGTGAATGTATGATAGGAGGAGACACCACCACTGGGCGCGCAACGGCCGCTCGGGGAAGCCACTTGCGCTTACCGAATAAATGTGCGCGCTTCAGATTTTATGGGGGGAAACGGGTTGGACGGGTGCGATCGTGGGACGAGATGAAAGATATCTAATTGCTGATCAACGTTTTTTCTTTTTTTTAAGAGAAATACTTTTCGGTCATTTGGAAAATTGGTATTAAAATTCCTGTTCGGCAGATGAGAAAAAATTGCTGTTGCAATTTTTGAGAATAGAGATTTTTCGAAAATCTCATTTTGGGGTATTTTCAAGATTTAGATTTTTCGAAAATCGTACAATTTGGGATACTTTCGAGATTTTGATTTCTTAAATTAATTTGGAATTTCGTTGAAAAATGGAATTGAAACTATTGTGGCAAAATCGTTAGAAACTTATGGGCGATTACATTTTTCGCACGTTTCAATCGTCCGTATAAACGTAAAATATTTTATTTCCAACGTAATTGTGTTTCGTCCTATAATAATCAACTATTTATATTCGTTGCGAAATTCGAAGGCGCGACGCTCAAAATAGTTCGGGGCTTTTAGTGGATCGAGTAAAAAAACAAAAACTTTCGTTTGTCGAACAGTTTTCCGATTGCTATACTTAGCAGCGTTTCCTTTTCCGCGCTCTTTGCCACGAATTTATGCGCCCGGAAAATACATCAGCTGGCAATTTTCCGAGATCTGTTGCCTGGCACTCGAGGGAGGCTTTTTAGTTATGAATCCATATTCGATGTTTACGAACTATAATGGGTTCGGTGCTACGTTCGCGGCGTCTACTTCGGCTGGGTGCGGCCAGATAGTTGAACAAAAATGTGTACGGTTCTTGAGGTGCGAGGCAGCGACATGGAAACTCGGTACTGGAAACTGTATTCGTATACCAAAGTAGCGAGAGTACTGGTATTTACGATACTAAATGGCGTACTAGCCGCGTCAATACGCGCTCAATGTACATTTAAACTCACACACAGCCACAACCATGACCAACAGTGGCACGGAAGTTAGCAACGTTGCTCCAACGAAAACATTCACAGCCGTCACCTCTCGTGAACGGTAGTCTTCATGGTGGGGCGATAATGACGTGGAACCTGGGATCTGGGATCTGGGTTCTGGGTTCTGGAACCTGGGATCTCAGATCTGGTGTCTGGGATATGCGATCTGGGGCCTGGGATCTGTATCCTGGGGTCTGGGACCTGGGATCTGAGACCTGGGGCATGGGTTCTGGGATCAGGGGCCTGGGATCTGTGGCCTGGGCTCTGGGATCTGAGACTTGGGACCTGGGAAATGGGTTCTCGGTTCTGGGACCTGGGACCTGGGTTCTGGGACCTGGGTTCTGGGACCTGGGTTCTGGGACCTGGGACATGACGTTCGTTTTGGTGGAAAAGCAACGAAAATGGTAACTTTCGATAAATTTCGTTGGAGTAACGTTGCTAGCTTCCGTGCCATGACGAACAGAGGTGTATTTCACCTCGGTGTTCTCTGTCACCTTCTGGACACCACTGGCAGCACCGTCGGTCAGGAATGTCTCTACCGACGTCTAATCACTGCCACCGGTATTCCACGCACGCACTGCCGTGCCAGGCGAACGAGAGACGCGCGAGAAGTCCGAAGAGATACAACCAAAGACGGGGGATAAAGCGGGTGAGAGAACCGGACGACAGAGCCGATCGAGGGACTGCACCTCCGGGCGTTACCGCGGGCACGAAATTGACGTGGAATAAATCGATTCACGGTAAACGCATCGATCGAACGAGACATTTTCACGCTTCCCGAATAACTCCCGTGGGAAAAGCCCACGGGCTTCGAGACTGCGAGATGTCGCCGAGGGGCGGTGCTTTACGCACGCGGATGAAATAATTCTTTGGCCATTCGGCTCGACCTGACGAGGCGGAAATAGTCGAAGGAATTACCTTTCGGGCGTCGCTGGGCGGCTTTACAAACGCGCTGCTTTTTTTTATACGATATGAATTTCTTCAATCAATTTTTTTCAGGCCCGTCGAAGAAAATACAGTTCGGTCTGTGCGTTTTTTCAGATTTTTTTCTAAACTTTTGTAACTGTTCTAACGTTTTGAAGATCGCTGGTTTGCAAACTGCTGGCTCACTGAAAGGGTTAAATATAGCGTCGGCGACTGAATTCTGAGTCGTGCAAATTTTTCTGTAGTTCGAAAAATTTGTGGGCTCCGAATGGAAAACGATAATTTAATATTTTTATATCGTCAACGATCCAAATTAATTTTTTAATAAAATATCATTGTTTCCTTGAAAATCATATACTCTTATAAATACTTAATAAATGTCGGTATTAATAATCGTAGGTCTGGCGCTGAGTGTCAAAACATTTCGATACTAACAAATCTGTCGGCCGTTGGAGTGAATGATTTTTCGGTTGATCGTCTCTCTTCTTCCATCAGACCGATTTTGCATAACAAACCGTAAGCTGTTGTTGCCGATTATAAAAAAAATGTATCTGGTGTGAGACATTATTGCTCGAATCTTGGCCCCGAGCGGTCATGAAATCTCGGACGAGCCTTGCCGTGCAGCTGACAACGACCTCGTCCCGAATTTGCGGCGTACTCTCAACGATGGCGACAAAAGGTCTGCGGTTGCCCTCGCCACTCGTGACTTATGTAATAATAATCGTTTGTAACGATATTCATGCACATGCGTGTGCATACAAAAATATTAAAATATAAAAATATAAAAATATTAAAATATTAAAATATTAAAATATTAAAATATTAAAATATTAAAATATTAAAATATTAAAATATTAAATAAAATATTAAAATATTAAAATATTAAAATATTAAGGAAAAATCCCAAGCCTCGCGCTTCACTCCGTCGATCTTCCGCGCACAGGTAAACGCGACGCGGAGGAGGCATGGAAATTGTAATCGATCGTAATTGCCAACTCGGTGCAGGACTTCAGTTGCGCCGTGCCTCGTGCGTAGGCCATTTTATAACCGAGTGCAATGGCATGATAAATAACGTTTAAGTTTCTGTAACAGCGTGAGAGAGTCTCGAACGCGAAGACCGGTGATTAAGGCGACAGGGGGGCCAGTTTATTATCATTCGTAATTCGATAGGATAACCCGGAGCTTGCCTGCGTGCAACCTCGGCATAGATGTACCAGAATCGACCGTAGCCGACGCAGACCCTCCGGGTGAATGAATTTTCGCATTCACCCCGTGTCCAGAAGACATTATTCGCTCGTTCGATTATACAACACAGTTGGAGTCGATACAGCATAGTCGATGACGGACGACCGATACTATCGCGACTGACTCGCAACGAAAAATAATCGGGTGTTACGGCCGATCACACGTATTTATTTCTACGGCTGGAATTAAATCACGCATCGAAGATATCGAAAGTTCTGAATGAATTACTGCAGTTCGCTGTTTCTAGAGTTCGTTACGACCAAAATTTGAAAGCTTTTTTAACGTGAAACCTCCTCTGAAAAATCATAGCCATATCAATCCGACTGACCATATATAATAATTATAGATAGATGAATAGATGGTTTATTGTGTTCTGGGACGAATCTAATAAGGACCAAACGATACAGATAAGCGGCACATATAGCGAGGCTAAGAAAGTTTTGAGTACAGAATAGTTAGTATATAGTTTACGCAGCGCATTTAAGATTTAAGAATATTATATGTAGAGCAAAATTATAGCGAATCCGGGGTAAAAGCAAGTATGATGAATATATATATTAATCATATTTAACATATCGCTAATGAGCAATCTCAATTTTTTTTTATTAAAAAAAATGCTAACTATATATCTAAGATATTATTATTATTATTATTATTATTATTATATTATCATGAAAAAATGTTTACTAGATACACCCAGAAAAAAAAAATTATTTGACGGCCACCGTTTATTTGGTTTAAGTAAAATATTTATTTGATGTAAATAAATAGTTATTTACATTAAGTAAATAGTTACTTATATGGAATAAATGTTTATTTAAATCAAATAAATATTTTACTTAAACCAAATAAACAGTGCTCGTCAAATAAATTATTTCTCTGGGTGTATCTGGTAATCATTTTTTCATGATCATATTATAATATAATCTTTTTTATTATACAATAATAATAATAATAATAATAATAATATAATAGATATACAGTTGGCGTTTTTTTTAATAAAAAAAAAGTTGAGATTGGTCATTAGCGATATGGGTCAGACATTCGCAACGAAGATTTCCTGGTGATGGTTTCTTTTTTTTTTTACTCTTCCGTTTTCGAAATCGAGAATCTGCTCGTTAGGATTCTCGCGGCAAAGCAGGAGGTGTATAAAGAGTTGATAGAGTACCATGTTGCGGACGGAAGCGTGCTCGCAATAGGAAACGAAGCATTCCGCGCGCGAAACACGCCGAGGCGATGGAGAGTGTACGCGTGCATGTAGTTGAGAGTTCATAAACGCGACGGAGGTCCGAACAGAAGTTTCGCAACGTTTACCGGGACGACGATTCGTCACGGTGTTGTATGTACAAATGTAGTGGTGGTGGCTCCGAGACGGACCTAAATGCCAGCGGAGCCGAGAAACGTTCTACAAACTTAACTGCCCTATAGGTGGAATCGATTCTAGAGAAAACAAGTTTTTTAAGTTTCATGATACACTGAGAAAAAAAAATGAACGTTGTAAAGTCAATTTAATTAATTCAAGAAAATGTCTAACAGTTTTAACAAAAATAGAATTCTGCTTTTCCTTCTAGCTCAAATGAATGAATGTGAAAAAATACATTAACAAATTTTGTTTTGTGAATTTAAATTTTTTAATTTTAATATTTTTTTTTCTATAAAAAAATTACCGACTTGTTGGAAATCCGTGAGATTGATCAGACTTCAAATTTAAGTTAGCTTTCCACATCTGGATCGACAGCCATGCCGTAACGTTGCAAAAATCGTTTCTCCGGGAAACCCGAAACCGACACTTTGGATAAGAAATTCTTGAAACGGTGAAATCACGAAAGGTAGCAAGTCGCGTAACGCTCTTCTGAATGTCACGTATTAAACGTGAAATTATAAAGCAGCGAGAGAGCGGGTACAAAGATCGGGCCGGAAGATGACGAATCTTCGGCTCGCCGCTCGTAGTCCGAGTCATCGGAAGAGGCGCGCGCATGCGCGCGGGCGCGCGAAAGACCGAGAAACAAAGAAACGACGCGAAGGAACGCAACGCACGAGAGGACGACTAACGTTTCCGGCGACCGACAGACTGCGGTTTACCAGTCGACGGTGACAGCGATCGGGGAAGCGAGGCTCGGGGCAACGAATGCAGACGCGAAGGATTACCTAACTATACTGTCGCGCTCGGCGACGAATCATTTGATTACTCACCGAACCGACTCGACGTCCCTCGATGCCGATCACGAACCGAACAGGTCACCGTCAACTTGTTCCTTTTCTTCTCTCGCGTCGCGACCGGATTATCCAACGTTTCACTCCTATAACAGAACATAAAAAAATAAATAGTATTAAAAATAAAAATAACTAAATAACTAATAACTAATTAAATAGCTTAATATATAATTTAACTGTTAAAACTATTAATGTAATTGTAAAATAGTTACAAGTTAAAAAGGAAATAAAATAAAATTTATTGTCGAAAATAAATTACATTTTTGTTTGACTTATCTCGGTGAAATAAAATATACCGATAAGGTGAAAGGCCCAATAATTGACCGTGGAGCAATTACTGTCCGTTAATCATATTATCTACGATAGAAAAGACTAAACTTTTTTGTAA
Organism: Ichneumoninae sp. B BG-2022a; assembly: GCA_030522725.1. Taxonomy (NCBI): domain Eukaryota; kingdom Metazoa; phylum Arthropoda; class Insecta; order Hymenoptera; family Ichneumonidae; species Ichneumoninae sp. B BG-2022a. The sequence goes on from JAPYZD010003364.1 coordinate 26,225, forward strand.
TACCAGTTATTTAAATACCTCCACTATTTTTAACAATCTTCTTTCATTTTCAATGCTATGCGGAGCTTAGGTGGTCGGGAACCTTAGGCAGTTTCGACGCAACTTCGTCGAGACTTTATTTCGCAGACAGTTTTTTTAAGCCATTCGGTATGGTATTTACAATTTTTCAAAGCGTTAATCAATCGTACCAACGAACATTTTACGACGTCCATTCGCACTTTTTTTTACCTCTAATATTGTTCCGAGAATACTCAGTATGCGTGTGAGAAAAATAAATCGGAATTTCGTTAATTTTTTGTGGCGGGGGGGGGGGGGGGATGCTTCGATGTGGGAAGTATATTGAAGATACGACCCCCGTTCGCAACTCCGCGATCTTCTTAATGCACTTATAATGTTGCTGCAGTGAAGCAATCCAATGAAATTGCATTCGCTCGGTTATTTAAATATTTTCAAATATCGTAACGTGGCAGCTCGGTTAGAAAACGGCTTCGTCTCAATACAATAATAATAATAATAATAATAATAATAGATTCAATAATCGCGATCGCCGGATAGCATATTCTTAAGGACCCGAATCTTACTTCCGATTCGAATATCAAATTCGACACCTGTGTGTTATATGGGATTTAGGATTTTCAAATTCCACTCCGATACGCTATAAATGCCGAAATTTCGGAAATACAGCATATGGAAGTCATTTAGGATTTTCGGATTTTACTCCCGTGCTATATAGGATTTCGGATTTTCGAAATTCACTTCTATATGCTACGAAAGCCGAAATTTCGAGAATATATAGCGTATGGGAGTGATTTCGGATTTTCGAAATCCACTTCTATATGCTATGAAAGCCGATATTTCGAGAATGTTGCGTATAGGAGTGATTTCGGATTTTCGAAATCCACTTCTATATGCGATGAAAGCCGAAATTTCGAGAATATAGCGTAAGGGGGTGATTTCGGATTTTCGAAATCCACTTCTACATGCTATGAAAGCCGAAATTTCGAGTATATAGCGTATGGTAGTGATGGCACCCCTACCATTTTTTTGACGAAAATGCATTTTTTGAAATTTTTTTTTTCAGAAATAGCTACAACATCCCTTTAACCGAAAAATAATAAAAACCCGGAAAGCGCCGATTTTCCCCCATCTCAACAAAGGCTCATCAACCCCCGAACCAGTGCGAGCGACTTCCGATTAGAAATCCCAAAAAAAAGAAAAAAATCCATACCAAACCGCGAGTTCGCCAAAGCCCGCCGAGCTTCCGACGTTTCCGCGAGGGTCTCTTCCTCGCGGGGGGGCGGAATTTCGTTCCGGTTTCGAGGGAAAGAGCGGCGATGCGAAAATCGCCCGATGAGACGAGATACTCGCCGACGAGTAAGAGCCATCCCACGCTGGCTATATATCGGGTATAAAGAAGAGCCCTGAAACGCGCGCCCTTCCCGTTTCGCCGGGTTGGGAGGCGTTTCATTTCCTTGGCGACTTCCGGCAAACGCGACGCTTCCGCCATATCGGGGCCGCGTCGTAGCCCGTTTTGCCACTGGAGCTTTCGCCGCCGTACACGCTGCTCGAGTCGTCCCGGAGTCGCTCGGCGTTCCTGCGCTCCCGAGTTCCGGTTCCGGTTCCATCGCCGCCGCCGCTCCCGACGTCCTCCATTCCGCCCCCCCCCCCTTCGCCCGCCACACCGCGCTCTCTACAACGGCGACGGAGCCGCCGTCGCCGCCCTTCCGTTTTCGCTTCGCCGTTCTCCTTTCGCATCCGTTCGTTTCTGGCTTCCTTCCCCTCGCAGTTCCCGTCGCACCCGCGCACCCCCGGCCAGATTCTATCCGACGCCGGCGACTCCGACGCGGAAGAAGGAACGAGGGGGTGGAAGATTCTATTCCAACGTTCGCTCACGTTTCAACCCCCTCGGAACCTGTGTCGTTCCTCTCCTCGCAGACACGCCGGAGCACGGGCAGCGCCGCCGGTTGGAAAAAAAATATCATATCGCGCGTTTCGTTTTTCTCGATCGGGGAAAAATGAACGAGTCGGTGGAGGTCGGAGAGTGTTTTTTCTTTTTTTTTTTAAGGGTACTTAAACGTGTCATTCTTTTTTTACTTGGGAATGGGTAAAATGGTGAAAATATATCGTTTTGAAGAAATATTATAAATAATTTTTTTTTTGTGCAAATAAATATTCAGTACATGAATTGTATCGTGCTCGTGTGAGCAAGGATATATATTTTTTTTTTCTATGGACAGAGTAAAAAAATAATTTTGTTAAATAAGAGACAAAATCGTTTGTCACTTATTTGAATATACGAACCTGTCCGTTTATTTCCCGTGTCATTGACAATTTCAGATTGTCCTTTTGTTTGTAGAATTAAATTATAAAAAATTGTGGACGTTTCTGGACAATACAAGTTGTAAAAATTACATTTTTTTACTGTGTGCACGAATACATCTATCACACCTCGACTCCTTAGAAACAAAAGAGCGTAGCCCGTTTTCTTTAACCCATGAGATGCACCCTTTACTCTTTAAGCAGTAGATACATTCCACAATATGATTTATATACCCATTTTTTCATAAAAAGTATATTTAATATACGACAAAAATATTTGCTCATTTTTTCCATCCGAGCAAAGACCCAACATTGTACTTTGATTTAAAAAAAAATCGATCACAGCGTAAAATTGCATATTACACCACAAGCCTATTGTTAATCTTTTAGCAGTAGATAAATTTTACAATGCGACTTATATACCAATTTTTTCATAAAAAGTATATTTAATATACAACAAAAATATTTTCCTCTTTTTTTCCATCCGGGCAAAGACCTTGTACTTCGATAAAAAAGAAAAAAAATGTGACCACAGCGTAAAATTGCCTATTGCACCGCAAGTCCTTGCAATTTCCCTCGCCAACGACACACGGCGATTGGAGCAACGGAAATTCATCCGTTACTCATATATCTCCGTAACACACGAGGGAGAGAAACCTCGCCTCAGAGTCGTTCGCGTGGCGTATAAATATTTGAAAAGGTCCAGACACGCGTTTTTTTAACTCCCAAAAAAAAAAAATAATAAAAAAAAATAGTAAAAAAAAATGATGTAGAATTTTCTCTGCGGCATGGGGCGTGAGCGACAACAGTGGAAGGCGAGGGTGTAAAAAAAATACCGTAACCGTGCAGTGTCCCCTTTCGGTATTTTTTGTTGCCCTTCGGGGTACGAGCGAGGCCGTCGCACACACGACGATCTTACAGACTGAAAAGCACGGAATTCCGGGAGGGCTGCCGAAGACGTCGAGGAAGCGCTGTGACGGGGAGAGGCAGCGCGTAACGGATCCTCAGGGCGTCGTCTTCTTCGTCGTAGGGGAGAATCTCGCTACCTAGCGCTTCCACGATGCGTGTGCACGCTACTGTAGCCTACAGCCGACCCGTGGAGATTAAAACCATATGGGGGTTGCCCTAGCTGCGTTAACTTCCGACGAGCCCAACGGAGTACATCGAAGCTGTACAGGGTCGGGAACATACGCGACGTTCGGTCGGGCCACCTGACACTCGCCGAGTGATGCGGAACGACAACATAGGACTTGTTATTCAAACCTCGACGAAGGAGGGGTAAATCTCCTCGGGGTCCCGATTTATGGGTCGTGATTAATCTCGGGTTAATAAGTTTAAGTGCAAAATTGCAGTGGTAGTTCATTGCTGATCGGTTGGTTAAAATAAAAGGTTTCTACCTTAAACACTTTTTTTCCACTTGTCACTCGTCGGGTGATGCGTAATGACAATACAGGAGTTGTTATTTAAACCTCTCCGAAAGTGGGGTAAATCTTCTTGGGGTTTCGATTTATAGGACGTGATTAATTTCGGGTTAATAAGTTTACGTGCAAAATTGCAGTGGTAGTTCATTGTTGATCGGTCGGTTGAAATAAAAGATTTGTATCTTGAACAAACACTTTGTTCCACATAGGACTTGTTATTTAAATCTCGACGAAGGAGGGGTAAATATCCTCGGGGTCTTGATTTATGGGTCGTGATTGATTTTGGGTTAATAAGTTTAAGTTCAAAATTGCAGTGACACTTCATTGTTGATCGATCGGTTAAAATAAAAGGTTTGTATATTGAATAATTTATTTTTCTTTTGCCTGACACTCGCCGGCTGATTACGGGGAGCCAAAAGTTCGGGTTAAAATAAAAGGTTTGAACATTGAACAAATACTTTTCCTTTTCTTGGTCTGGAACATACGCGACGTTCGTTCAAGCCACCTGACGCTTGCCGGGTGATGCGGAACGACAACACAAGACTTGTTATTTGAACGTCCCCGAAGGGTGGGATTAAATCTTCTCGGGGTCTCCATTTATAGGTTGTTGTGATAAATTTATTGATTATAGGAAGTAGTTCGGCTCAATAAATTAGAGTGCAAGATTGCAGTTCCACTTTATTCTTGATTGCACATTTCAATAAAACGGTTTGTACATTGAACAAATATCTTTCTATCCTTTCCTCTGATCCTAAAATCTCGAAAATTTTTCTTTCCCAAAAACAAAGCTTCCTCTATGGGGAAGCAAAAAGAATTGTAAAATTACGAAAAATAAATAAATTGTATTTATTCATGACCAAGAACTCTTCGTCAATTAATCCAAAAAATGTCCTACCGTCTATTTAATTCCTTCGAAAAAATAAAAAATTTGCCGATTAGCGCCAAAATTGGATCCGCGCGATCTTCACACATTCATCGCCCGGAATTCGTGAGTTTGTCAAAACAGTAATTTGTGTAGTCGATAGTGCACGTGGGCAGCGACTCTGTAACTCGACGCCGTCTCGAGTGTTCCCATTCGTGTACGATTTTCCACCATATATATACGCGATTAGTGTCGGGCATGCAGTTTGGAGCATCCGGAGAGCACCTGATTGTTCGGAAACCTGCCGAGGAGCCGGATTGTGTTCGAAGGTTCGAGTTTCACGAGTTCTCTCCCCGCGGCTGCACAACGGTCTGCCCCCCCGTCGTGAGAAGTCGAAGAAGTAATTATCGAGGAGGTCCCGGAGAGCCGACGGGAGCTCGTCGGCGTCACAAGGAGAGCCACACGTGTGCGCCACTCGTCCTTCTCCCTTCTGGGGTAACCTTTCACACGCCCTCCGTCGCCTCGACTGCCGCGGCACTCGAGCTCCGGCGGATATTAGAGATGAAGGGACAAGAAGCTTGGATGACTCCCTCGGCTCTAAGGGCGACGACGGGAACCCTCGATTTTCATCGAGAGGCCTGATACCGGCACTGCCGTGAGGGAACGTAACGAGCCACTTCGCTCAACTGTTCCCTAACGATCGATGATCGCTGCAGATCCGATATTTATACGCACTGCCATTCTTGGTGGAACATTTTTTTTTTTTTTTTCAATTTACAAATCATTTCTGTATTTCCCGACTGAGTGGAAGAGAAGAGTGCCATTTTTTTATATGCGTTACATTTTGTTATCGCTCGGGCAATACATTAGAAGAGAGTCATCGAGCAATACATTAGAATAGACACGTAGAAATAAAGTATATAGAAAAACGGGCATTATGTTGGCTCGCATGTTTGGCCTGGTCGCAGTATCTGCGAAAGTGTCTGAGAGTATCTGTGAATATTTGTGAGTAGCTTTGGTTATCTGAGTACCTCTGAGTATCGCGTGAGTATCCGTGTGAGTAGGGGAGACCGGGGCAAAATGGCACCGCGAGGCAAAACGGGACAATGAGTGCAAAACTCAATTTTCCAATAATCTTTGGATGACACATTTTGTCCCAACGATACATTCGGATTTTCAAATCCGTTTTGCCCCACGTACCACCATCGCCACCATCCAAAAGTTATTGATAAATTGCGTTTTCTCTCATTATCACGTTTTGCCCCGCTGTGCCATTTTGTCCCGCTCTCGCCTATCTGTGAGGATCTGTGAGTATTTGTAAGTATCTGTGAGTATCTCTATGAGTAACTGTAAGTAACTGTGGGTAACTATGAGTACCTGTTAGTATCCGTGTGAGTAGCTGTGAGTGTCACTATATATGTGAGTATCTGTATGAGTAACTGTAAGTACCTATGAGTACCTGTGAGTACCTGTATGAATAACTGTGAGTATGTGTATGAGTAACTGTGAGTACCTGTGAGTATCTGAATGAGTATCTGTGATTATCCGTGTGAATAACTGTATGTGTGTGAATAACTGTAAGTATGTGTATGAATAACTGTGAGTAACTGTGAGTAGCTGTGAGTATCTGTATGAGTAACTGTGAGTAGCTGTGAGTATCCAATCGACATGTCCATTTCGATTGGACTGATCGAAAGGCTGAGGATGCGTTTGAATCTTGTACAAAGTCGCTAAAAATAGATACAAGAAGTATCTGCGAAAAACACCTGCATCTCGCCTATTCCAAAATACAATTGAAATAAGTAAACTTTAGTATAAAAACAAGGTAACATAATACACACTTTTTATTCGCTTCAACTGCGCATGCGTGTGACTTTCACTCTCAAACTACCATAAAACCACCAAACCCATCTTACAAAAACCCGTATGAAAACTGTTGTAAAAATGTCGACTAAATTTTGATAAGAGAAACCCGAAGATCGGAAAGTCGACGATCCCGAGTACGCCGAAGCCCCCTCGAGAGTGGCACTTCGGGACCTCCTCGTCGCGAATACGGAGGATACTTTCGGTAAAGTAAACTTTCTTGTAGCTTCGAACGCTTCGGGACTCGCCGCTTTTGTTTGCCCCAAAGATTCCTTCGCGTTGTGTGTTCGTCGATACTTCCGGGAGTTTGCGATGCACTCGTTCGCTCTTCGGCGCCAAAGGGGCGGGGGAGGGGGGAGGGGGGGTGAAATCGGAGGGGAAGCGTAGCCGTAGGACGAGCCAGAGGGGTGGCAGGTGCAAAAGGAAAACGTGTAGAGGGTACCGGAGACGAAGCTTAGGTGTTCGATATATAGATTTATCGGCTGCCGAGAAACGGAAGGGCGCATCTCCAACCATCTTATGAGGCGCTGGACGCGAGTTACGCCCTTCTGCTTCTCGGCGCTCGGTGTATGTGCACGTCGCTGGGAAGCCCTTCAGGAAGCCTCGGGCGCATCGCATCGAGTCGCTTCGGTGGTCCTTACAGAGTACACGGTACACCTTCGCAGACCCGGACATCGGACACCTTTGAATTCCGTCGGATCGCTCGCCCGCGAGAGTCGGAGCAACCACCCCCCCCCCCTTCGACCCCCCACTTCTGCACCGTTCGAACCCTCTCGGCGCTCGACGAATATCTCCGATTTCTTCGTCTCTCTCCTTCGCTCCTCCTCACCGTCGAGGTATTTCGATCCTTCGCAGACGAGCGTAGGCGCGAAAATTTCGCTGGAACATCCCCGGGAGAATCGATCTTCCGACTCCAGGACGACGGAGCGAAGCCCTACGAGGGACGAGGCACGGGGAATATGAAGAGGGAGAATCCTCCAAATGATCAAAAACAGTTCGAATGGAGAAAGTAATTTTTTTGTTCTTTGCTTTTCTTAATCCATTAATGGTCCTGCGGTGGGCTGGAGGGGATTGCGCCATTTGCAATATTGAAGGACCGTGCGAGTGGGATTCTTTTTTTCTTTTTTAGATGAGGACGATTTTTTAAAGATGTTTTTGGGAATCGGATCTTCGGGGGTTTTCAGCCTGGAGTTACCTTGGTCAATGCGCAGATCTATGGATCCATTTTCGTTGATTTTATTGGTGGAAAAAAATTGTCCCGAGTTCTTTGTTTCTATACAGGAATTTTTTTTTTAGACACAGAAAGGATTTATTTTTATGTTTTTACTACTTGGATCTAGAGGTCGTTTTCAGTTTCGAGTTATATCGGTTAATGCAAAGATCTATAGATCTGTCTTTAGCGATTACATTCATCAATAAGAAATGAACTTAAGTTATTTTTTTTTGAATCCATTTTTTGAATTCCATATGGCCGAAAAATTATATCACGTTATTAAGTAATACGTATACGGAACTGTACAAAAAAAATCTTTGACTCCGAAAACGATCCTTGGGCAGTAAACAACTATAGATCCGCGTTCAGTGATTTTATTGATCGATAAAAAATTAACCCCACTCAATTTTTTTCATCCACGAATTCCGTACGGCTGAAAAATGATATTACGTTAAGTAATACGTATACGGAACCGTGGAAGGAAAAAGAAAAGCCACGTCCTTGGTATCCGTGCGGGTGATTAACGACTTTGACTCCAAAAACGATCGTTCGACGGGGGTTTCAACCGGGCGACTTGCGGGCAAAGTTTTGCGTTCCTGGCCGAGCGACGAGGGACGTCGAGACGAGGGATCGAACGAGGGAGGATCGAGAGCGGGAGGATGTACACCTAATTCTTGTCGAAACCGACCCGAGGAAGAGCTTCGGCCGAAAGTTAGAAACAGGCTAACGACGAGTCAGTGACAAATGACTCAGCTCCGTGCCCGGAAAGAGAAGCAGCATCCCCGGCCGAGTCCCCGGAGAGAGAGCCGACGGAGGAGATGGATCTGCGCCGAAGAAACCAGACACACCGAGAAAAGCAGAGCCGGAGATGAAGGGAGAAAATTATCTGCCAATTACCTGAGCTTTGTGAACGAAACGCGCGTTTCCGCCCCTTCGGCTGATCCTCTCCTTGGCCTCGAATTAAAGGTGAAAAATTGCCAAGGTACATTCAACCCTCCGCCGATTCGACCCCTCATCGATACCCTTTCGGAGGGTTCATAGATTTTTTTTTGTTATTTTTAATTTACATACAAATTCGGAACTGTTGAGTGAGGTAGACAGTAGAAATTAATTTCGTAAAATCGGAATACGAAGTTTCGTAAAAATTATTTTTTTTCACTCGGTTTTATTTCAAGTGGTTTTTGCGCACTCATCGTAATTTCATTTAAGTAACTCAAATTCACTTAATTAAAATTCATTTATTCACTTAATCACTTAATTATTAATTTATTTTTATTTAATTATTCATTTATTAATTTATTCACTTAATTAAAATAAATGTTTATTTAAATCAAATAAATTTTTACAAAATTTATTGTGGCCGTCAAATAAATGTTTGTTCTGAGTGCGAGGTGTATTTTTCGTATCGATCGATTAAGAATTTTTGAATGAATTTAATTTTTAAACATTTTCAAACGTGTGTTATAAACAGAAACCAAAAAAAAAATCGGTAGGCAATGCTGCAAGAGGTAATTCGTTGGCGATGCTAAAAGAAAAAGCGCATAGCTCGCCGCGCGAATTACACACGTGCATCGGCCAATAACTCACCGCGATAGAGACGAGGAAGTCGGTAATCATCGTAAACTCTTAGATAAGTCTGCACGGGTCCCGGAAATACCAAAAAAAAAAAAAACAAACGGAAGAGAATTGTTATTTACAACTTTACCGTGCAAAGTTTTTATCGTCTGTGCTCGACCTTCGCGAGGCGGGTCGCACGTGGCGGGTATCAAAAGCGTTCCTCGTGACTCCCGTGCCTCTAAAAATTCTCCGCCACAAAAATGCTTGTGCAACAAATACTTTTTTTCACAATTTCTTTGGTTTTTGTTTCATTGTCCAAAACAAATTCCTAAACAGACCTGGGCATTACTTGACTGGGTACTTGTTTGGTACTTTAAGTAAGTACTTGAAGTGCACAAGTACTTTTTGAGTACCATTCCGAATACTCGATGAGTAAGCTTGACATCAAGCACTCAAGTAGCATGACATCCTGTTTCTATCAATATGATTATCTGTCGAGACTTTTCAATAAGTATAATTTTAGCGAGATATTTTTTTCATTTATGAAAAGAAAAATCTATAACAATATTTTGTTAATGAAAAAAGTGAAGAATAGATTAAAACGTAGTTGCGAAACGACGAATTACGAAAATTTAAGTGCGCCAATTTTTTTACAAGGAGCAAGCCATATGCCGATTACTTTGAACGTTTATTTTTTAGCCTTGATAACGCTTGACGCCACGAACCTAATTGCGATAAGTACTTGGAAAAAGTACTTAATACGTAAAATACAAAACGTGCTTCATACTTAAAGTGGAAAAAGTACTCGATACTTCGAGTTCACAGATTACTCAATACTTCAAGTACACAAGGTACTTGATACTTCAAGTACAAAAAGTACTTGATTCTTTAAGTGAAAAAAGTACTTGATTCTTTAAGTGAAAAAAGTACTTGATTCTTTAAGTGAAACAAGTACTTGATACTTTGTACTCGAAATATTTATCGTTCCTTGGCCCAGCTCTGGTACCAAAACGTAAAACGCAAAAAAAAAAACAAATTCAAAATTTTTATAATTTCATACCGAGGCCACACTTGTTCAACTGCTCGGTCACCCGTGTCACGGAAGCTTCCCCACTCGACGATAGAAACACCGCGGCAGGTCGTTAAACATATATTTTATGACTTTTCCTCGTGGACGCGCGTGCGTTTCCCAGAGGAAACGTTAGACCTAATCTCGGGAGTGGGGAGAGAAAGAGAGACACAGAGAGACGGGAAGACAGAAAGATAGAGAGATACTTGCAGTAGGTGCAGCTCGCTCCATTCTCGCTTCCCTTCTCGCTTCCCTTCTCACCCCACGGACAGACTGGCAATCGCATGGGTGGCAGGCGAAGTGGAGGTACGCTTGGAGCTTAAAAACACTGCGCATCGCATAATACAATAAAAACCACCGAGAACCAAAACGCCTCGCTCGGCAAAGTTTTGCCCTGAAATACGCCCATCAGTTGCCGGGCACTCGGGAAAACAAGATAGTACACCCAGAAAAAAAATTTATTTGATGGCCACCGTTTATTTGGTTCAAGCAAAATATTCATTTGATGTAAATAAATATTTATTTGGTTTAAGCAAAATATTTATTTGATGTAAATAAATATTTATTTCATTTAAGTGACTATTTACTTAATTTAAATAAATATTTATTTAAATCAAATAAATATTTTACTTATACGAAATAAACGGTGCCCGTAAAAATGTTTTTTTTCTGGGTGTAGTTTCCACCGCTCGCTCGCGGTTTCCCGCTGGTCGAATGATTGGAGAGCCCGGGACGGATGAGCAGGGCGAAGGGGCACGCGCATGCTGTCCTCCGAGTTCCATGACGAAGATGGAAGGATGCTGCGACACTCCGGTCCATCGCGCGTCATGCGAACCGCCGCCCCGCTCATCCTCTGGGGGATCAAAAAGAGCGTGTGCGGATGGATTCGGAATTGAAAGCCGCATTGGTACGGCGAGTCGGAGAGATATCGGGACCGGCGATGAGGGAGGAGAAGAGAATGGACCAGCGGAGACCGGGGGTACCAAAGGGGGGACCAAAGGGGCGGCGGAGAAAAGAAGAGATCCAGGGGGACCAAGGACGAAGCGGCACCCCATGCGCGAGTCACGAAACGACGTCGGCGTATCGTTTCCCATATGGGACAACGAGCGGGAGAAACGGGAGGAATATGGCAGAGAGATGAAAGGAGAGAGACCTCGTGTGGATCGTAAACCACACGAGCTACCATCTGTGCCCACTTTTCTCCCTTTGCACGCTGTGTTCTTCGTTTGTTTCTGCGAGCTGAAACGTTCGCTCGAGAGTCCACTCTGGCACTGAGCAGGATGGTCCCCTTGGTCGGCAAGGAGCGAAGGGGAGGCCATTTTTCGACCCGTAGGAGGGACGAGGAAGAACTTTTGTGACGAGGCTGAATCGGAAATTTGGAGGCAAAGACTGGTGGCTGATTGACTTAGAGGCACGGGTGAACCACTCGCAAGTGCGTGGAAATGCTTCCGGATTCCTACGGGTATGCGAATGGTTGGTGGTTCTTAATTCTATGATTCTATGATTAGACATTCTATGATTTTTTTTTGTTTTTTAATTAAGTAACGGGAGACGAAGAAGATAATTAAGTTTTATGATGAAGCTGAACCGGAAATTTGGGGCCAAAGAGCGGAGTTAGAGCCACAGGCGAACCACTCGCAGGTGGAGCGTGGAAATGCTTCCGAATTCCTACGGGTATGCGAGTGGTTGGTGGTTCTTAAGATTCATATTGGGTCATTTGTGAATTTGGTGAGGATTTGGGAAATTGAATAATTTTTTTGGTTTTGAACTTTTTCTTCGTATTTGCTTTTATCTCTTCTCGTGTTTAACCTTATGCCTCATGTATCACTTTTTCTACCTTCTAATTCATGACAGGTAGATTTATCTTCCACATGCGTGTCTTCTATCTACAAGGGTTTTCCGCACATGAAAACTCCTAATTTTTTTAAAATAAAGAAGAGAATGCCATCGGGCAAATATGATTTTATTAAAGCTCAGGGGGTGAAAATCACACTAAAAGCCTAAAACGAAACAAAAATTGGCAAAAACCGCATCTCTTTGAAATATCGTCTGGGCTGGTTTTTCAGCCCATAGATTATAGGGGTAAGATTGAAGTTCGGTTCAGTGACTTGCAGGATTGCAGTGCATTTCCTTTTTTGTTTATTTTTTTTTTTACATTTATGCGCGTTTCATGTTACTTCAAAAGTGATCCAAAGGGCGGAGATGATGCTATAATTTCGAAAATGTATCAAAGATAGCGTCTCACACCCAAAAAAATAATTTACTTGCCGGGCACCCACCAAAAATATTTACTTGCTTCAAACAGGTATTTTAATTCTCTAAAATAAATATTTATTTAAATCAAATACGTCTTTATTTGCGTAGCGCCCGCCAAATAAATCATTTTTCTGGGTGCACAGCAGAACGGGGCGAAACGTATTCGTGTATTCCTGTTGAGATAATACTTTCATTTATGTCCCGCAAAAAACTGGCAAAAAATATTGAATTCTCTTTAATCCCCGATCTCTTTTCCAAACGCGGTGCAAGGAATTTTAATTCGATATATAAAAAAATAATTTTTATCTCCACCAAAACACCAAAACACATCGCTCAGCTCGAACGTACAAAAAAACACCAATCATCGTCCCGAAGGGACTCGTTCTTCCCAAAAAAAAAAAAAAAAACCCTCTCTCGCGCAGTGAATTAAAAAGTGCGAAGCTCTCCATAATGCCGCATCCAACCGACCCGGTTCGCGGTGTTTCCGCGGCTCTGAGTCCCATCTTTTCGCATTTCCACGAAGAGAACAAATACGCGAGCTCCAAGATTAGCCCTATTTTTTTTTTATTTATTTTTTTTTCCCCGCATTAGCAAAACCGCGCGCACCCGCCGCGCCCGGTGGTTTCGCGCCGTCGACGGCCGCGCAGGGTGCCGCACAATACCGGAGATTCGCCGAGCTGAAACAAGGCAACCGGCATTGCTGTACCACAAGCGAGATAAGAAGAGAGCAAGATAAAAGTATTATTATATAGTGCGAGCGCGCGCATAAAAAAAAAAAAAAACAACGCCTCCATCCCCGCGGTGGAAAGAAACCCCCACGTCCCTTACTCACTCACAGCGTGGTTCGTTAA
>JAPYZD010003365.1:0-18454 GCA_030522725.1 Ichneumoninae sp. B BG-2022a
GATTAGGCGTATCTTGGTGGAATTGTATCCTGTACGGGTGGAGTCTTGCACCTGTCAGTACTCGGTGCACTGTGGATCTGGGAAACCCTAGTCGTTCCGGAATCACTCGGACACTCAAATGAGCGTCGATTGCATTCATCGCTAAAATTGCCATATTTTGAGCCTCATGCGGGCCACCAAAATCATCGTTCACGTTTTGGCGACGTCGGCGGTGGAGGGTTATTCGACCTGTCTTCGCTTTCCTCTCGAGGGTTCGGATTATCTGCCGCGATGGATGACGACGATGAGGATATTCGCATTGATACCAATTTTCGGCTCGTAAATAATTGCCCCAACATCTCCCTAAAGGTTTTTAGGTTTGTTATGTTCCGTGATGAATCCACATTCAACAACCGAGGTCAGGTAAATCGATGGAACTTTCGGTATTGGTCTGATCAGAATCCACGTTGGATGTGACAGATCGATCGCTTTTGCTGGAAGACGTTGATTTGGTTACCTGTCAACAGATGTGGTTTCAGCAAGACGGTGCACCCGCTCACTGAGCTCGTGTTGTTCGAAATCACCTGGACGCAACATTCGGTTAAAAATGGATCGGAAGAGATGGACCTGTCCATTGCCCTCCAAGATCACCTGATCTTACTTCTCCCGACTTTTTCTTGTGGGGTTATCTTAAAGGCGCTGTCTATCGTCAAGCTCCAACAACACAAGAGATATGAGGGTGCAGATAAGAGCTGCCTGCCGTGCAATCCGGAGAGATGTTCTCTTACGAACAGTCGATGGTTTTGAGAGGAGAGTTCAGGCATGCTTAAACATGAATGGGGGAATCTTCGAACACCTTTAAGAATTCAGAGAACACTCACAAGGAGTGTTCGGAGTCGAAAAATACTGCGGATGTGACGAGCCGCAGAGACCTAATCCTTATGAGTGTTCCTCACACTCACACTCACACTCGCACGCTGACACGCTGACACGCTCACACGCTCACACGCTCACACACGCACGCAGGATGTTAAAGACTTTACCTCCTCGTGGTACATCCTGGATAACGCTAAATTGATCAAAAATGGTGTTCTACACCAAAAATTGTGGACTTTATCAAACAAAATTTCCTACAAAAGTTGTTAGTTTTGAACCGACAAATTTTTTATTGACAAAGAAATGTCGTGTTTCCATTAAAAAAAACATGTAGGTCATCTTAACGCCGCCATTTTGAATTGTGGTACAAAAAGAATTTTTTTTTTGAACGTCTCCCTTCGAACCCTAAAACTTTCATTAAACTCAATTTTTGATCGGAGCAGTATTTTTCGAGATAAATCGGGTGTAAGATTAAAATGGGACACCCTGTATGTGGAAAAATAGAAGGGTTCCCGTTCACCGTTCTGGTAGATGGCGGTGCCAAAGTTACCGCTCTACCCGAAGTATTTTTTATGGAGAACAGGTAGGTATTCAGAAACTGCCCAATACTCCCAGTGACCGGAATTACCGTAAAGGGTGCAGTCAGAGGACGACCCTGTAAAATAAACAAGCAAGTAATGGCAACAACCGAAATCGGGAAGGCTCGCGTCTACGTCCGATATTTAGTAGTTCCGGGATTAATTTGGGACGTTTTTTTCGGCGTCGACACACTCCAGCCGCTCAAAGGCCTTATAGACCTAGAGAACACGACCCTCAAGGTGAAATATAATAAGCTCACGGACATTGTACCGACAAAACTGGCACAAAAAATGACGAGGAGCCTGGTTCGATTGAAACCACGAAAAAAATGTTGAAGCTACTCCAGAATGAGAAAAAGGGGAGAGCATTAAAAAGAAAAAATACTTTGAAAAACCCTCCAGAAAAAAAACGAAAATAAGATGGAGCAGCCTCCCGAGGAGGCGACAGTCGAGCATCTTAGTCATGAAGACAGGATGGGAGCGAGCGAAGAAGAGGTCACCATGGAGGAAATCGACACAGTCGTCGAGGAAGCAAATCGGATGACGGCCAACGAGAAGGAAAGGCTGCGCAGACTTTGTGGAAACACCGAGAGGTGTTTCGAAAGACACCCGGTAGGATACGAGTCTATGAACATCGGCTTGAGTTCAAAACAGATACCCCGATCGTAGCGCACTCGTACCCAATTCCCATGCTATATGAGGAGCAAGTAGACCGAAAAATAGAAAAATTACTCGAGTTGAATATTATCCAAAGATCCACAAGCGCGTGGGTAAATCCTCTGACTGTTGTCGACAAAAAAGTTGGAATCCTTCGACTCTGTTTGGATGCAAGAAAACTCAGTCAGGTTTTAACCAATGATCACGAGTGTACTCCAAATAGAGAGGAAATATTTCAAAGGTGCCACGCGGTAAAAGTAATGACCAGCCTGGAGCTGACGAACAGTTTTTGGCAGGTTCCACTCCATCCCGGCTCGAGAAAATACACGGCTTTCAGACATCGCGGCCGAGTATACGAGTTCGTGGTAACTCCCTTCGAGTTAAAGACTAGCACTTCAAGTCTGTTACGAGCTCTTTATATTGTCCTAAGAAACATGGGGGAGAACATAATAAATTTTGTAGACGATCTGCTCTGAATCTCGAATGATTTTCAAGAGCATATGAATCATCTCGAGGCACTACTCGAGAGGCTCGCAGAGCATGGAATGTGTTGAAATTACGAAAAGCACAATTTTTCCGTAAAGAGATAAAATTCCTCGGACATATCATCACAACAGACGGGATTAAACCTCAACCCGAAAAGGTGAAAGCGATCCAGGATTTCCCTGCACCGAGAAACCTCAAACAGCTAAGAGGTTTTCTCGGGCTAATCAATTACTATACGAAATTTATAAACAAACATGTAGAAGAAACCATTCCATTATTGAGTGAGCTCGGGGTGGTGGTGTTTGCCAGCCGGACTCTAAAGGGAGCCGAGCTCCCATACACCACGACAGAAAAAGAATTGCTCGCTGTTGTATGGACCTTAAAAAAATTTCGGACATACGTCTACGAGCACAGGTAACAGTGATCACAGATCACAAAGCCGTATTATTTTTGCGAAATTGTCAACTCCTCAATGTTCGATACGAGATGGGTTTTGGCAATCCAGGATTACGACCTGTCATTCGAACGTCCGAGAGTAAGGAATATCGTTGCCGATGTTTTAAGTCGTGCCAAACCCAAGGAGGCCGGAGAAAAGAAAAAGAGGAAGATAGTCATTGCAGAACTACTTGCAATACAAGCCCCTCGACCCATAATGGAAGATGTAAGAATGTTAGCACAGTAGCAACGAGAAGAGCCCAAGCTAGCGGAAATCATCGGAGGAGTTACCGAAGATAACTTAAAATATCTGTTACGAGACGACGTACTGCTGAAGGTTGCCGCCAATGGTCGTAAAAAAGTAGTGGTGTCCGAAAGATTAATAAACGATCTTATTTGGTACACACATCCCAGCTATGGCCACGTGGGAGCTAAGAAAGTCTGGAAGATTCTGGAAGAGGATTTCTCGTACCCTCGTTTATATCGAATGATACGAACACTCCTCACGACGTGCGACTCGTGTCAAAGGAACAAACATCCGAACCAACATTCGTACGCGGCACAACAAAACTTGACGCCGGAAGGCCCCGAGATATTGTCTCAATAGACTTTTACGGTCCATTGCCAACCGGAGCAGGAGGAATAAAGTATTTACTCATTACGATTGACGCATCACGAAATACGTTGTCTTGTATCCGCTAAAAACCGCAACGGCCACAATAACCTTAAATAAAATCTTAAAGGATTATATCCCAACATATGGAAAGCCCAAGAAATTGCAATTTGATCATGGAACGCAATTCACGTCAAGAAAGTGGCTCGAAGCACTCGAGAGAGAAGGAATACAGCCAATTTTCTCCTCGATTCGATATCCGCAGGGGTAATATCGTGGAAAGGGTAAATCGCGAGTTAGGACGATTTTTCCGTTCATTGATCACCGGTAGACATTCATCGTGGATCAAATGGGTAAAGATCATACAAAGCTGTATCTCTCTTATTTCGCAGGGATTTTATGATATCAATAAGACTTATACTTTGCTATAAGCATTGGATGATATCTCAGGGAAGTTAATTATGTTGGAATAATCACCAAAAAACGAAAAAAATTAAATCAAAGTAGCCAAGTAGTAGTACATACAAAAAATTCTTCAAAAAATATGTTTATTAAAACAACCTAAAAAAAAACCAATATGCAAAAAATCTTGAGGGAGAGGGAAAGTAACTGCAATAACTACAGTAACTGTAATTGTGAAAAAAACTGGCACGCCAATTTTTTTTTGTCAAGATTTTTTGCATTTTGTTTTTTTATTTTACTTTTTTTTTGATAAACATATTTTTTGAAGAATTTTTTGTATGTACGACTACTTGGCTACTTTGATTTGATTTTTTTTTGAGATTTCGATACACATATTTTTTAAAAATTACTTTGATGAACGTCTTTTTGGAAGAATTTTTTTGTTAAGAGACGGTTTTGATAATCGTCTGTTTTGGCATATTTTTTTTATTTTTAAGAGGTTTTTTTTATAAACATTTTCTGAACGAGAATACAATTTTTAAGTACTTGGCCTACCTTTTTTACTTTTTTTCAAAAAAGTTTTTTTTGCTTTCATTTCACCTATTTTTGATATCCAGTTATATAGTTTGATTGATTATTACCAACTGTGAGGCGAATTTCCGGGTGGAGCCGAAAACCTCAGAACTCCACTCCCGGTATCCGAACACAAAACCCCGGTCTCTCGATCGTTTGTTATTTTAATCTTGGGCGCCAGTCACACTTAGCGTGCGATACGATCGGTATCGATGTTACGGAGAAGGCCAAGCTCGCGCTCCGACTAGCTGCAGCCTTGGGGGAATGGTAGAGGGGTGGTTCAGAGAAATCTTTACTCGGGTTGTCAATCAGCAATTAAAATTCTCGACACACAATTACGAGAGATGAGTGGAACAATTTATTAAAAGAAAGTTCAGGTTGTAATAATTCCGTTATTGTTTCCAAACAATTCAAAAGCTCGAATAAACAAAAACTCTCGCTCTCTTTCAGTCTTCCAAAACTTATGGCTACCCGGTACATAAATTCCCTACTACACTCCCGGCGGCTACTCAGTTCACCGTCGGAAGGAATGGATTATTGCCCGATGAAATTATTGATCGGAAGTTAACCCTAAAATTAGCAACGCGATATTCTTCAAATAATTGGCTACAAATATTCTCCAAATAAAATACCAAACCCTTGAGTCCTTATTATAGTTCGGCTTAAAGTACGCGAAACAAAATATTCTCGGTAGGCTATCGAGCACACAGCTCGGCTACCGCGGCATCCTGACCGATCCGTCCTTCTTGTGCACGACGACCAGCGGATTGGTCCATGCGCTGGCGGATCGTCTGATGATTCCCAGCCTTAGCATCCGTTCGATTTCCCGTTCCACCTTCTCTTGATGCGCCATGGGCACCGGGTAGCTCTGGGCCCGGTATGGGATGCCTTCATTGACGCTTAGTTTGTGCTTATACACTGCGATTCGTCCAGGGCGCTTGCTGAAGACCTGCCGGTATCGATTGACTATTGCCCTCAGTTTTTCCCGCGGGTCTTCATCAATTCCCTGGCATTCTACTATGGCGGCTTCGATCTCCTCGCTCGAGATTTCTTCCCCCTCTCCGCCCATGGAGATCTCATTTGTCATTTTTCCTTCGGCCTCTTTCCCCATGTCGCCGTCGCTCCTTTCTTGTGTTGGCCATTCCTTGGGGTTTCCTCTTGCCAGAACTCTTCTCGAAAGTTTTCATACCATAGGCTGTGGATCTTTTTCCCGGGCTTCCGTCTCACTCGTCTTCTTCGTTTTCGCGTTGCACTCGTGTTTTCTCGCCCGCCCTCGTTACTTCGTCCTTCCGATTCTACTTGTGCAACGCCTGTTCTTTTCTCGGGCCAGTCGCCACGGTGGCTCCCTCCGCGTAGCTCGGCGTGGATGGTCCCCCCGCTTCCTGTGCCAGTGTGTTGATTTGCCGTGGCCCTGCGTAATTGCCCTGGCTTGGGGCTTGTCCTGGCCGCATGTTTCGGTTTGTGTTGAATGGTCTGGGGCTGTTATTTCCTCTCCCAGCGCCCTCTTGCGGCCCTTGCCTTCAGTTCACTGGTCCCGTCTGGTCGTGGATCTCGAGAATGTTGAGCAGCTTTCTAGTGGTGTCTATGCCGAGGCTGAGGACTGCCGTCAGGATGTCCTGCGGGAAGTGTCTCGCGATCTTCCGTACCAAGGTCCTCTTGTCCAGTTTTGGGGTCAAGTCTCTACTCGGGATGTTTTCCCATCGGCCACGTAAAAATGCGTATTGAGGACTTGCAGGACCCGGTCTTGCATGGACTCGCTCCAAAACTTCTGGGTGAATGCTGTCCTGAATTCCTCCAGGGTCGTCACGCTCTCTTCCACGACCTGCCACCAGTCGCTTGCCGCGTCGGATAGGCATTGGCTTATCGTGAGTTTGATGTCCGAGGGGTGTGTGCGGACAGCCGTGCAGTACGTCTCCAGGTCGCGGATGAATTTCATGGGCCGATCCCGCCCTGAGCCGTCATACTTTGACAATGCCAACCTGGGGGTAAGGGACGTCCGTGCCCTGACGACCCCATCCAGTTCCCCCCTCCCCCGTAGTGGGAGTCCATTTTGTGACTCCCCTTGCGCTCCCTCGCCCGGTGCTGGGCGTCCAATCGCCGCAATCTCGGCCCTTATTTCGGCTAGTTGTCGCTCGAGCATCGCCCGGTCCTCTACGCGGCTTTCCGCAATCAGTTCCGCACATGCTTGTCTAGTTTCGGTGCCGATTGAGGCCAGGTGAAGGTCCATAATCTCCCGCATCTGTACCTTTGCATCTTCCACGGCTCGTCGTGACTCTTCCTCTTTGAGTTGCACCAGGGCTGCGACAGCGTCAATGTTCCGCTGATGTATCTCCGTCGTCGCGCGGCTGGCCGCGATGTTCTTCCGATTTTTCTCGATCTTATACTCTAACTTTCCCGAAGAGTCGCGGAGCCCTTCGACGCTCTTACCGAGGTCTTTTCAAGCGGAGGCGACTAGGCCGGGCGAGTCCCTTGCTCTCGTGGCCCGTGCGTCGGCTACTGTTGCATTCGCTTCCTTGTCGCTCGCCGCTAGTTCCGCTAGGCGCTCCTCTAGGTTCACCGTTTTTTCCAGGGCGTCCCCGGTTCCCCCTTCGGAGCCGGTTACCTCGTTGTCCCCTGGGTTTGGGTTGATGAGGGTGCGTCGTCTTCTGGTCCCGTCTCCCCTGTGTGGCCTCGCTTCCTCGGTCTCTTTCCTCTCCGGGGATTGCTCCTCGTCGAGCTCGCTGTCTCGTTTCTCCATTATTCCTTCCGTTTCTTCCGGACCTCTAGCTTCGTCCCCTGTCAGGATCTTCCCCGCTTTTCTCGTTCGCATCGTGTTCTCCTTCTGCTCTTCCACTCCTCAGGAGGTGTTTCTCGGTTGTCGAGCCCCACGTTTGGCGCCAATGCAGCGGTAGAGCCCGTGTTCGGTTCCCTTTTTCCTTTTTATTCCTAGGCTCTGGAGCAGGGGGCGGATACGCGATCGTTCCCCGTTTCCGTTTCCCTGTAGCGGCGGAGCCCGGGATGCGCGGAGCGGGAGTCCGTGAACTCCGTTTCCGGTTGCCCTAGGTTCTTCCCTGAATAGGGGAATGCAGGGGGCGGGCGTGCGTTCGCGCCGTTCCTCGTTATTCCGCCGTGGCAGGGTGCAGGGCTCTTCGCCCGTTGCCCGTTCCCGGCTCGCCTATTCGGGGTTGCCTGTCCTCCCGCACGCTGTTTCCTAAAGATGGGTAGGGTAAGAAACGGTAACCGTGTCACTAGTGCCGAGAAAGATTCGCTTTATTGTCGTTCAGCTACACAGAGGCCGTTTCCTTTCCCGTGTGCTCGGCGCTCTCCGGCTTCGCGGATCGAGTGCCGCCCCTCGTTGCTCGTGCTCCTCTATATTGAGTCCTTTCCCGGGTCGCGTGGTGGGGTTGCCGCTGTGGAGGGGCACGCGCCAGCGCTGCCGTCGTCGCGGTGTCTTCCCGAGGTCTGGCCGTAAGGCGCGCCTGCGCGTCGTGGCCTGGCGCAACGGTTTGAACGACGGTTGTGTGCGTGTGTGCGTGTGTGCGTGTGTGCGTGCGTGTGTGTGTGAGAGAGTGATAGGCTTGCACCGTTTAAAACGACTATAACTTGAGAACGGCTTGAGATAGCGAGTTGAAATTTGGTACACTCGTCGAATGATCACGTCAATTCGTTCGGTGCAATTTTCATGAGGTTTTTAGACCCGGTTTGAAATTTTATGTAATTTTGAGATTTTTGAAAAAAGTTCGTGCTACCTCCAACTTTTTTAAAGGATTTCCACTAGGTGTAAAATATATACATTTTTATGTACAGCTGTACTTTATAAAGTATCGAATAAAATACTATAATATTTTACTGAACATATCATTCCTATTCCGAATTATAAATAATACATTTTATACAATAACGAATGAAATATAAAGGCCTTTTAGGCTGAGTTGCTTTGTTTTTCTAGGCTATGTGTTGAATCGCGCCAAAACTGTGTACAGTCTGTGACGGAATTGTGTGCGGTTGCGCCCTTAGGCAGGTAGGTAAAGCTTCATCCGACCGAGACATGTCCTTTTGTCGCTCACTCGTGGAGAGTCTTGCTGTATGCAGTTGCGGCTGTGTAGAGTAGTGCCGTGTGCAATTGGGTCTGTGTCGAGTTTGGCCGTGTCGAGTAAAGGCGTGTTCAGTTTTGTCGTGTCGAATTTAGGTGTGTCGAGTTCAGCCGTGTTCAGTTCTGCTCCTTTCAATTTACGTTGTGTACAATTGCGCCTTGTTCAATTGGGCTCGTGTTCAATTAGTCCGTGTGCAATTGAAACACTCTTGGAACCCGTCGTGAGGGTTGGAGCGTGTTCAGTTGGGTCTGTGTTCAGTTGGAACCTGTAGAGTTGACGTATTGCCGTTTTAGCACGCATAGTTTTGACGCGTATCCGAAATGTTCCTCCCGTTGAACACAAATTTGTAATTTCTTGAATCACAGTTGAATATTTGATCCCTAGTACATTTTTCCGTGAAACATGATAAATACCCGAGTTTCCGCTATTCCATTGGGAGGTAACGATATCACTTTTTGAAAATATCGACAATCGTAATAGTCGAAGTTCGTAAAAAAAAATACGTCCGATAGAGTGCTTGCGTGTACACGTATCACACACGTGCACACATGGACATATGTCGCGAGTAATACGCCCTGAGACCCCAAAAAGTAAAATGTCGCTGGACATTCAGTCCAACTTCGAAAGCGAATATTTCCAATTAAGATTAAGATATTCAGCAGCAGTTTTGCCCCTATATTGTTTTTTGCACGCTGATCACAAATCTGACGCTTTTTTATTTATTATAGAAGAATATTTAATCCGGGAAAATATATCTCGAAAAAAAAGATTGACCATAAAATTCACCGTAAAGAGCAAGCAAGAATGGCTAAGTCAAATTTGTGTGATTCGGCATTTCGAGGCCATGTCTTATGTATTTTCCCCCACTGATGACGAATTTCCACAGTATTTTACTCCTAGGGCGACACTTGACATATAAACTCGCGTTGAACATAAAATAAAATGTTTCCCAAAACTTCAAAAATTTCAAAACCTCAGCAAATTTGAGCGGGTAGATCAATTTTCACCAAATGTAATACCAAATATTATACAGTATTAGTCCGTTCCCGTATCAAATTTTAGCTCGATACCTCCATATTTACTCGAATTAGATATTTAAAAATAATTTTCCAAAAAAATCAAAATTTCATAAAATCGGACCGCTTGGATCGATTTCGGCCAAATTCAATACCAAAAAACAAGGTGTCGCTGAAGTTGGAAAAAACACATAAATGCCGAATTATTTTTTTCCGCATATCCGGTAAAAAATACATTCAATAGAGTATTCCCGTGGAGTCGGATACACACGCGTGAACACACGAACATATTTCACGAGTAATACGTCATGATAACCAAAAACCAAAGTGTCGTCGGACATTCAATCCATCTTAGAGCGAATATTTTCGACTTAGGACATTCGGTAGCGGTTCGACATTCCTAGCGGGATTTGACCCGTATTGCGCCCGAAACACGAAAAACAGGGTGTTGCCGAAGTTGGAAAAAACATATAAATGCCGAAAAAAAGATTTGTAAGCACCAGAGGAAAAAAAATGCACCCAGTAGAGTGTTCTCGGCTACTCGCATATACACGAGTGCATAAATGGACAGATTTCGCGCGCAATTTGTCTCCAGAGAATTAGGAGCAAAAAAAAATTCCAACTTTGAAAGCAAATATTATCGGATTTGTACATTTGGCAACTGTTTGGAACTTATATTCGTCGTTCCCTAGACGGACGGTACTCGAAAATCCAAAAAATATAGGGGTCACAAAAACTTATTAACTTTATTATATATATATAACATATAGTATTATAATATAATTATTTGTATATCTATAATATAATTTATAATTTGTAATATAATTATCCAGAACTGCCCGATAATGCCAACAAATGTTGTCCTTTACGAACGGACATTGTCATGTTTGTCGATTGTGAGTTCGAGCAAACGAAAAAATACCAAAAACTACCGGGTGACACAAAAAAATTTGGATGTCATGTCGGTTTCGAACACACTTTGAGCTCAAATTTCGACGAAAATATCCAATCCGCAACGGTTTAATTGCTATATTCGTCGTTCGTGAGCTCGGGCAAACTCGAAAACACAAAAAGTTCGAAGAAAATCGAATGTAAATTATAGCGAATTATTATATATAATTATTTATATATCTTATAACGATACATCCAGCTCATCCGAAGGCTGCCGCAACCCTCCGACGAACCGAACGCCTGTTACGCGAATTAGCTTTAGTCGTCGCCCCGAAGAACACTGGAGTCGCTGCGTCGTGGAAGGCGAAGAGTGAGCCTGCCCCACGAGCCATCCCCGGAGACAGGACTGGCTCGTAACCCGGAACACAACGACGGAGGACCTGGAAATAGAAGCGACGCAGAGTAAGGATCCGAGGTAAAAAGGGACTATATTGGCAAACTCACCTGGCCACCCAAGTACTCCGTAGGGCGACGACCGCGACCGAGTGGCCTTCCCCGTCGCGGTCATCCACGTCGAGGCCTTCCCGACGTGTGGATCACGCACCCGGAATCCTAGCCTCTCTCCTCGGTCAAAACGATGGGGAGTCGGTTTGGGAGTTGAGTCTGGGTGCTCGACTCAAATTCGAGTACACTGAATCTCGGATATCTCGAGCCCGCAAATGCCTCGGAAACACCCTCCCTGGACTCCCAGGGCGAACAACAACACTCCCGGCACACACTACAGACAGACCGTGGAGGCCGCCATAATGCTTCACGAGCGGTGAATCGAGCGACAGGATCGACCGATTCTTCATTGTCGCCCCGGGGAAGAGACCGTTCCCTATTGGCCGGAAATCCGAGGCCCCAAAATATCGAGTTTGGGATCCATCGAGACCCTGCGACGGCTCCCGCCAGCCAACCCGGATGCTCTGCGCCCGCCGAACCGACCAATCCGGGCCGTCTTCCCGGCAAGAGAACACGAGGCAGAGATCGACGCCATTTTTCGTCACTTCGCGACGAGCTGTCGAGAGTGTGGACGAACGAAAGTATCGAGCGAGGAGAAATTGGATAAATTGGATTGATAACGAGTAAGAGAGTGCTGAGTGAGTACCGTCTTCTGCACAATTATTCCGTGAACCGTTCCATATAGACAGTGTCCCCACCGAAATTGGATTTAATAGAGTAAAAGTCGGAAAACCGACCATGGATTTCCACGTGCGTAGAGGCCTCCCGGCTCCACGCTTTTTCAATACGCCCCCCCCCCCCCCCCCTCTAGTCACTTGAATTATATAGAGCCCTCGCGGTGTTGCGGCAGTGCCCTCGCGTTATATTTCCCCATATTTACAGTGTTAAAGTTTCTTAGACCATTAGTACAGTAAAGTGAACGAGGTAATTATTAAGAGCATCGAGGTCGGGAACCTCGCCACCCTGAGTGAGCATAGCCAAAGCCTAAAGAATTTCCGAGCGAATTTACCCCCTTTTCCCCTTCCCCCCCCCCTTTGATAGTGTTCCACGATTGAATGAATGAACCGTCGAGTGTCACGCTACTATCCGATCGTATGAGCGATTAAGCCGAGCGTGGCGATTCGCACTTCGGACACGGGTTATTTCTTACTTCTTTTCTTTTCTTTTATATTATTTAGTTTTTTTGTCTTTCGCCGCTACCTTGACAGCGTACGCGTGCCCATCGGAGGCAATTATCTTACAAGGAGCAATAACGAATCGGCGTATTAAAAACCATATTGACTAATTTTTCACTTGTCGATTATCGGTTACCACCGTATTATTATTTACGAAGGTTCCATTATTATTTCACGGTTTTCTTTGTCACAGTCCGAATCAAATTGTTATTTTTGTTAACGTTTTTGGAGTCCCGGTTAAATTACCGGTTATTATATCCACGAGGTTAATTAATACGACGAACTTGAGTCGCAAATGCGACTGGCGCCCATGAAATAAATCGGGTCGTTGTGTCATTAAAAATAAAAACCAGTTAATAATAAATCGAGATTTATTCCGGACACTTGGCCGGACAGATTCCCCTCCCATCTCCCTATATCCATTATAATCTATAATATAATTATCCAGAACTTCCTGATAATACCAACGAATTTGTCCTTTTTGAACGGACATTGTCATGTTTGTCGATTGTGAGTTCGAGCGAACCAAAAAATACCAAAAACTACCGGATGACACAAAAAAATTTGGATGTCATGTCGGTTTTGAACATACTTTGATCCTAAATTTTTGCGGAAATATCCAATCCGCAACGGTTTAATTGTCATATTCGTCGATTATGAGCTCGGGCGAATCAAAAAATAGCAAAAACTACCGGGTAACACCAAACAATTTCGATGTCATGTCGGTTTCGAACACACTTTGAGCTAAAATTTCGACGAAAATATCCAATCCGCAACGGTTTAATTGCTATATTCGTCGTTTGTGAGCTCGGGCAAACTCGAAAACACAAAAAATTCGAAGAAAAACGAATGTAAATTATAGCGAATTATTATATATTATATATTATATATTATAATTAATAATTAATAATTAATAATTAATAATTAATAATTAATAATTAATAATTAATAATTAATAATTAATAATTAATAATTAATAATTAATAATTAATAATAATTAATAAAGGTGTTCGGTGTGCTTATTGGTACACGTGATTACAGGCGATTCTATTACGACATATGCCGGAGTGCCCATGTGCCGAGCCCGTAGCTCGCTCGCAACTGCTCGTGATTCCGCTCTGGTTGTGAAATAAACAAACAATTCTGATTCTTTTAATGATGAAAACCATGAAACATTAATTGTTGACTGTTCGGAGCATTCGCTGCCTCAGGAGATTCGACCGATTCTCGCTTTAAAAAACTCTCGCGCTGTCTCTCGCTCTCACGCATTATCTCTCGCGCGCGCTGAACAGCAGCTCGGTCGAAATACCGAAAACAAATAACTATATCGGGAGACGTCGTGCGATCACCAGAAGGGAAACAAAGCTCAGGGCCTTGACCGTGAATTAACCGGTGTAAACCACTTTTGGTCAGTCTCGACTGTCGTCTAGCGGAGCGATCTCCTTTTCGCCGGCATCTCGAGGTGCCTCAGTTTTCGCTACGCGTTGTTGTGTATATACCGGGCCTCGAGTGCGCGATACGGACGTTGTACTCCGGCGTTTCAAATTATTTATTTATTTATTTATTATTAGTATTTACGGGCATACGCCCTTTTACAAAAACATAAAACAAGTCAGTGTGAACAACAGCGATTTCGGGTACAGTGATCCGCGAGAAACGAATCGACACTTTACAAAAAAGTCTTTCGACAACGCCATACAAAAGACAGTTAGAGCCTTGGCCGCAATAACAAGTGAGTTCTGAACGCGCTGTTCGAAATTCCGAAAATCTGCTCAATACATGAGAACTCGTTCGCCTGTCTAATCAGCCTCGGTATAATGCTAAAATGGCCATACTTCGTTCGGTAAGTCTGAGTCTGGAAGAGTGTAGTATTCCTCGTCGGTCTTTGTGGTATACGACGCACGAACTCGCAAAGCAAACCCGGACGCATCATTATACCATTTAAAATGTTATGCAACAGCATTAGATCAGCAAACGCACGCCTTTCCTGAAGGGTGTGAAGATCTAACAATCTTAAAATAGGCGCATAGTTGTGATCACGGTAATCCATGGGACGGTTCAGTCTTAAGGCTACGAACCGCAGAAACTTGTGCTGGACACGTTTAATTTTTTCTATAACATTCTGCGGGTAAGGGCACCATATCGGCGACGCGTATTCAAGACCTGATCTAACCAGCGCTGTATATACAATCTTTAATGTGAGCGGGTCATTGAACCCCGCCGCCGTGCGCTTGATATAACCCAGCATCTTCATGGCAGAGTTGACAATATCCGCATGATGCTCTGTGAACGTGAGCCCTCTATCAACAATAACTCCGAGATCCCTCGTCGTTGCGCGTACTTCCAGGACCACGCCGTTTATACTATATTCGTGCTCAAATAAGACTTTGCGCCTCGTGAAATTCACTACATGACATTTCGCTTCATTCAGTTTCATATCATTCGCTATGCACCAGTTCATAATATTGTTAATGTCAAGTTGTATCCGGTGAGCATCCTCAACACTCTCTACCGTCCCGAAAAGCTTCATGTCGTCTGCGAACATCAGAGCGTGACTGTTGTGTATTTTTGAAAGTAGATCATTAACGTATAAGTTAAACAGCAGCGGCCCATGGTGAGAGCCCTGGCGAACACCCGATACAGCTTGAATTTCGCGAGAGATTGAATTACGGACTCTAACAAACTGCGTTCTGCCATGCAGATAGCTACTCAGCCACGACAACAGCGATCCCGAAACTCCCAGCACTTGAAGTTTATGCAGCAAGATCCTACAGTTAACTTTGTCGAAAGCCTTCGAGAAATCGGTATAAATGGCGTTGACCTGTTTCCCAGTCTCGAAGGCTTTAGCGATGTAGCTTGTGAACGTGGCTAGATTTGTTATAGTCGACCTACCACTCTGAAAACCGTGTTGTTCTTCTTGTATAGCACGAGATAGGGAACTGGTCAATTTCGTCGTTACTATTTTTTCAAAAAACTTCGCGATGGTATTTAGGATAGAAATCGGGCTATAATTCTGCACAACGCTTCGATCGCCCGATTTAAAAATAGGCGAAACACGACTCACCTTCCAACAGGCAGGGACTACGCCCGACCGTAACGAGTCCGTGAAAAGCAAGTGCAGGGGCAGCGCGAGCGTGAACGCACAATTCTTTAAGAAAACGGGCGGTATGCCATCCGGACCAGCTTCACCGTTAGAATCAAGTGCTTGGGGCTCCGATAAATTTATCTAATAATTCTCCGATCGAGACTGTGACTTCCGATAAATTTCTGACATCGTCCGGAACCGGAATGGCGGGGAGGTCGACACCAGAGTCATTGACATAAACCGACTCAAACGATGCAGCAAATAAATCGGCAATTTCCTTATCCTCGGCCGTTGTAATGTTATTATAAGTCATTGACCTTGGCATCGATCTATCCACTCTACCGGCATTCGCGAACGACCAAAACGCCTTAACATTCGTACGAATCCACGACTGAGCTTTAGTTATATACTCCCGATAGTATTGAGCGCTTATTCTATTAACCTGAGATCTCAGTTCCGAAAAGTTTCTATAGTCTGATAGTGAGTTCGTAGACTTGTACCTAGCATAGGCTATTTTTTTCGCAATAACCCATAAAATATATCAACTGCTTCAGTAAGACTCAGGGAATAAAATGCGGATTCCCAATCAATAAGTGCAAAGTGGCTATTCAGTAAACCGTAATCAGCATTCCGAAAGTCATAAAAGCCTCTACAAACAGTTTCTTCGTGGGTTGATGCCTGCGCCCGACGTTCAATGCGAATAGCGGGGTGATATGGGTCGCAGCGAAGGAGAGCCTCCTCCGAGAGGCTCACACAAGTTGAACTGCAGTCCGAGAAAACTAAATCCAGGGTTACACCATAGGTATTTGGTACGCCATTTAATTGGAAATCATTCATTCTCCCGAAGTCGGCGACCAGCGATGAGATTGACTCCATCTCGTTATGCGAAGCTCCAGGCAGCAACATAAAGTTCGTCGATCCGTCTGGCGCCCATTGGGCGTGCGGTAAGTTATAGTCTCCGCAGAGATAAACGCTGGCACTCGGGTGTCTCGATGCCGCGTGTTCAACACTATCACCGTGTGCTCGGTATAGCGAAATGTGAGAATTTGGTGGCAAGTAAACTGCCCCAATTATGCACTTAACGTCTTTTCCCACCACGCTAACAAAAAGCTGTTCAACATTGGTTCCAGGATGAGCGCACAGACTACTGTGAAATGTCCATGATACCGCAATGAGCACGCAACCCCCGCGTGTCGCATTACTCGTCATTGGATTCCGATCACATCGATAAATAGAATATTTACTAAGTCCAAGTTCGACAGAGTTTATAAATGAATCAAGCCACGTTTCCGTAAAGATAATAACATCAAAATTTCCAGATAAGCTCGCGATGGACTGGCGAAGATCGTGCAACTTCGTCCTCAGCCCTCGAACATTTTGGTAATAGATTGTGGGGCTCCTCAGTTTTTTGCGCCGGTACCTCCATCCGTTGCTATAATCGTTGGTATGCCTTGGCGATACTTGATCGTGATATTCGTCTCACCGGCCTGCTTTCTCCGTTCCAACTCGTCTCGAGCTTTCTTCATTTGCTCCTTCTGCATTTCCGTTCGATCAGCTCCGACCGAGACGACTGTATCCTCAAGCTTGAGTTTATTACGGTTCCTCATGACCTGATTCACGTCCGCGAACGACCCCAACGTGACAAGAAGAGCGCGCGGGCGATCCTGAGCGTTCCCAGCCTGACGTGCACCGAGCCGAGCGACATGAATGCCATCCAGTCGGATATTCAGGGGTTGTAACAGACGAGTTGTTACGCCAAGGTCGTCTCCATTCTCCGGGATATTAAACAGGCGAACGTTTAGCGCCTTACGCCCCCTTAATTCAACCTCCCGCATGATGCGCTCCTCTGAGATAGCTCCAGCTGCCGCATTACCACTCGATGTCTTCAGTTCGCCCACATCATCTTTCAACTCGACTACTTGCACTTGTAGCTTCTGAACAGCCTCTTCCGTGGCTGCGATTTTTGCAGACAATTCTAAGTGTAGTTGATTGTTCGCCGCTATCTTCTGCGACAGATCGGCCACCGCGTTTTCAAGAGAGTCTCGGACTGCGTGTTGTTCCTGCTGAATATTATGAATATCGTCATCAATCCGCTT
The DNA here is from genome assembly GCA_030522725.1 of Ichneumoninae sp. B BG-2022a. Classification (NCBI taxonomy): domain Eukaryota; kingdom Metazoa; phylum Arthropoda; class Insecta; order Hymenoptera; family Ichneumonidae; species Ichneumoninae sp. B BG-2022a. The sequence goes on from JAPYZD010003365.1 coordinate 17,440, forward strand.
TAGTGTATTATTTATATCCGTCTGACCTATGGTAATACTCTGGACATGGTTAGCGAAGAGTGCATCTAAGTCATCCTTTGACAGTATCACTTGTTGAGGCGGTGGGGTCGGCGAGCTGCCGCGCGAGCCACAACATTTCGAAAATCCCCCGCTAGCGACGACCGTACATTTTTTAGCACATCCAGCATGATACGTAGCTTGGCACACCGGGCAGAGCGTTGGCTTGTCCGCCATAGGACTTTTATTCGGGCAAGACCGACAATAAACAGCCGCTGGGACGCTGAGAGAGTTCTGCCCGCATAACGACATGTTACCCGTCGTACACGCCCGTCGAGATGGTTGCGAGAACAGCTGGCCGAGTTCAGTGACCCTCTAACAGTTTTCGCGAATGGTTGGTGACTGATAGGTGCCACTGCTGGCAGTAAGGCAGAGATCTGTATATCAGCTGCTTTCATTTACACCGATATCGCCGAATGAGCAGCAGCGCTAGGTGCTACGCAATGATCTATGGCCAATCGATCGATGGGTTAGCGCAGGCGCACACAGTAGACGCCAGAGTTAGGTTATATAATGCCACAACAAACTAGCTAGATAAAGAGCAGTCTAGACTTAGAAATGTTAATCCTCTCTATCCCACACGCACTTTTCACTCCCCTGAACTCGGGACTCAACTCTCCTACTCTCGTGGAACTCACTGACTGTATAATTGTCCGAAAAAAGCGAAGAGCAACCCGACACACTGTGTACACACTGACCGGAAATTAATTGAGTCAATAAACACTATTGTCGTTAACCGTCGTCTCAATTTTCTTCTCCTGACTACTCCTCTTCCGCGATCCCAGCAAAATAATACTAAATCTCCCGCGAGTGCGATCCTGCCTAAACGCGTGAACATTTTGGTCCTTCGAGCCGGATCGGGTAGAGGATCACAGTGACATTGCGGGACCTTTTCTCAGACAAGTGCGTTGGGTTGATCCGAAGTTGAAAAAGAGAAACCGTGAGTGCGTGCCGGTTC
>JAPYZD010003366.1:0-13248 GCA_030522725.1 Ichneumoninae sp. B BG-2022a
AAAAAAAACCGGACGACAAAAATGACGCAACAGAGCGGGGCAGGTTCGCCGCAGCAGTTCTGCCTGCGTTGGAACAATTACCAGACGAACCTAACGAACGTATTCGATCAGCTGTTGCAAAGCGAGAGTTTCGTCGACGTGACGCTCGCCTGCGACGGTCATTCCGTGAAGGCCCACAAGATGGTGCTCTCGGCGTGCAGTCCCTACTTCCAGGCTCTCTTCTTCGACAATCCCTGCCACCATCCGATCGTGATAATGAAGGACATAAAGTGGCCTGAGCTCAAGGCCGCCGTGGAGTTTATGTACAAGGGTGAGATAAACGTCTCGCAGGAGCAGATCGGGCCGCTGCTCAAGGTGGCCGAGTGTCTGAAGATCCGAGGGTTGGCGGACGTGAACAGCGAGCAGGAGTTGACGTCGCGGCCGATGGGCCTCAATCCGAACGACTCGCCGGCCGGCACTTCCGGTTTGTTGGCCGGCGCTGGCTCATCGGGCCCGTCGTCGCTCCACGGTCGCAAGAAACGGCGCAGGGTCTCGGGCGATCGTTCGCCATCGGGCGGAAGTCCCGACCACGGTTCCTGCATCATCGGCGACGAGCACGACACTTCCGGTAGTCTGATGATACCGGACATGCACAGCCTCGGTCAGACATCGTCGTCGACACCGCGCTCCCTCGGCTCGCCCAATGTGCCGAGCATCTCGGTCACGCCGCAGATCAATCTGCAAGAACTTCCGGTACCGTTGGTCCTGCCTCTGCCACCGCCGCCCCAGTCCAGTCAGAGCGTTCACAGCCTTGTGGCGCAGCAGCAGCAGCAACAGCAGCAGCAGCAGCAGCAGCAACACCAGCAGCACCACGTGCCCGGCGGTGGCCACGTGAGTTCCGGTGGCCACGCGTCCATAAACCATCTAGCCGCGCACGTACAGCAACAGCAGGCCGAACAGGCGAGGCAGGAACAAGCGCGGCACGAACAACAACAGAGGCAGCAACAGGCGCAGCAAATGAGCGTCCAGCAGGCCCAGCAACTCGCCCAGGCACAGCAGCAGGCCCAGGCGCAGGCCCAGCAGCACCATCATCAGCAGCAAATCGGCAACCCGGTCGGCGACGATCTCGAAATCAAACCCGGCATCGCGGAGATGATTCGTGAGGAGGAAAGGGTGAGTCGGATTTATTGTTGTTGTTTTTTTTTGCTGTGGAGTATACGATATCTCGTAAGGGTTTTTAATCTGAGGATATTTGCCCGGTTGCAATTTGGGCATGAAGCGCTAGGAACGAAGTTTATGATGGATAGGATGAGATTGTAGACTATTCTGAAAAAAATGATACAATGGAAACTTATTATTCAGTTTGTCCGAGTTAGTTCGGAAAATAACGACTGCGTAACAAGTAAAATAAGAACACGGCTGCGAACTAGTTATTGCCGAGTCAAGATACCGAGAAAAATATGAACTGCGGATCGCACGTGACGATGCAATTTTTAGGATCGACGAATCTCGCGAAATCATTCGCGTTAAAAAACACAAAATAGCGAACGACGAGAGAGTTAAATGCCAAAAATCAATTCCAACGACAAACCCGAAATAGAAACGAAAAAGAATCCTCGCAGTAATGTCCGCGGCGACAAGAGCGATAGTAAAAAAAAATCGAGGCCTCGCGGATCTCTTCCTGCAATTTCTCATCTCGGGATCCAAAAGAGTGAGTATAATTTTCTCGATTTAATCTCGCATTTGAATAATACCGCGCGCTTCCCTCGGTGGCTTCGTCCCGGCCGTGTATGTGAGCGCGAACAGATGCACTTTTATTTTTTTTTCGTCTTATAATAACCGGGCGCATACGCGACCCGGTGATGAATTGTAGTTTAGCCCGGTGATTGGTGAGCTCCGCCGGTACAGTAAAGTTTAATATCACAGATATATCCTACACACTGTACTACCTACATACGTATTATGAGAGTCCTCTATTGCTACTATTTGCCGCGCTGCGGATATAATACATACATATATCTGATGACGTAACGCGAATAGAGTATAATGAGTACGGTAATATTCCGTAGAATTCCATTACGTTACAAACGGGCGCCGGCGAGAGAGCTCGGCTACCTAGCTTCGATAGAGCTCTGCGGCGCGAAACGCATCAGCAGCGCCAGCATCGAATCGAGTCTTATACACGAATTCCCGCGATAACCGCACAGCATCGTAGCCGTTACGATAGTAATGGGGATTACGATTTTACGCCACCTCTTCGCATCGTTTCTCCCACTTCCGACCAAAAAAAATTCCCCCCCCCCCCCCCCCCCCCCCCCCTCCCGCCATGAGTTTTGAAGATCGTTGATAAGGATTTTCCTCCAATGGACACGTTTATCGGATCGTTTCAGTGATTAATCATCATTAAACCATTTCCGTTTGGATTATACAATAAATTTATTCAGGGAGATAATAAAATGTAATTGAACGGACGTAGAATTTTCCGATAGGCGAGCTCCGAGCGACTCGGCGAGCGATAAAAATTTTATGAAAAGGAATGTTAATTGTATTTGAATTAATTAATTTGTATATAGCGAGAGAATTCATAAAATTCAATTAAATGCGAATGTGATGGGATTTTTTTTTATTGTGAAAGAAATTACTGCGTGGATTGTGGTCGTTGTAATTAAGAAAAACGTTACAGAGAAGTAATGGAAGGATGAAAGTCCGATTTCCGTCCTACGCAGCTTCTCTCTGGATCACGTTCGCTTCCTCTTCTTTATCCTTTTTTTTTTACTTTACCCTCGCGTTTTTCTATTTATCAATTCATCGGATCAATTCATAACGGCTATGATGCCTGGAGGAAAATTGAAAATGAAATCGAGTCCCATAGATCACGAAGATGGGCGAAGCTTTCGTTTCGAGGCTCCTCGCTCTATCTCGCTCTGGCCCAAAGCTGGTTACGCGCATCTCCGCGCATCCTATCTTTTCCCCCGCGCCTCTCCTCCAGCGATGCGCGAGGCGCCGACCGCGATACGAATGCCGGCACGACTAAAAACTGCGCAAAGTTAAATAGAAACGTCCTCCTGCATGTAGATAGACGCAGATAGATAAGAAGATATAACAAAAAAAATTGACTCATAAATACTAGAGTATACATATATGTATATACACACATATATATATATAAAACTGTAACTGCAGGACTTAAAAAGTGGATTAAAAAAAAAAACAGAAAACGTAGTGGACGGTGGTATGAAAAAAAATTTAATCTTCCCTCGGATTATACTTTTTGGCAATAACGGTTTTACTCTCCGCCTCTCGACCCCTGGACGTATCCCTCGAGCCCGAAGGATAGACGTGCGCGAAAGGACGAACGAGACGATGAGAGGGAGAGGGGGGGATAGAAACATACTGCAGAAAAAAAATCAAAGGAGGGGACAAAATCAACGCGAGTAACGGAGTGAGACGAAAAAGAGTAAATCGTGGATTGTAGTAACCGAGCGCCATTCATTCTGATGCACCGGAAGTGACTATATATTTCCTTCGTTCTTTTTAAATCAGTATTTTTTTCTGTGAACGCTTCGCATTCCATAGAGTGGTGGAATACAGCCAAAGAGCGAAGTCCTTGATTGTGTTTTTGCGCTTATAGTCTGTCGGAAATGACGACTGCGACGACAACGAGCCTATTTGTAACGGTAGTACCGCTATTATTATTGTATTATCTATGAATATCCGGGTGGGAATGGAAACAGATTCTATTGGTTGAAGGAGGTCACGTGTCTTATAGCGAAGTACTCGACCCCGTTTACGTCTCGGCTCGTAAATTATAGTTTTACGGATTTTTTGCTTAATCGTCGTGTTGGAAGAAAACCAAAGAAATTGTTTCTGAACGATTTTTGCGCAGTTGCAGCGATTCTTTGCGAACACTATAATTATTTTCGGACTGTACAGGTAACATTCTGTAAGAATGGTCTTATAGTTGTTGATCGTTCGAAGCGTAGTTTCCGAGATATTTGCATTTTTTAAGATAACGAATATTTACGTTCAACTGAATTTCTAATCTTAATTTAATGTTTTTGTTCCGCGTCCGGAACTACAAACTTTGTTTTTGGAGGCATTGCCTAATTGAATGCTAAGACAAGCGTTATGTAAAAAAAGCCGTGTGCGCTACTACGGATTCTAAAAAAAATATGTTTCGTAACACGGTTTTTTCGTAGCTTGACTACCGTCTCGTGTCGGAACGCGGCAAATTCTGCTACCTGTGGAGTGCGTCGGAACCATCCGCAATGATGATCAGCGCGATGGGATACAAAATCATCACAAAAAACTTAAATACTTAATTCTTAGTTTCGTTCCCGTTAATTCGTGGGTCTTTAACTTTTTCTCCTTGGATACTTGCGCAGGTTAACGTTTCTGCCTGGAGTCTCGTCGCCAACTTCACGGCAGTTAAAACTATCGTTTATTTCCGTGTCGAAAAAACAAATGAAAATCTGCACGCGAATTCACAAAAATTCGTTTAACCGCCGCTTTGTTCCAGATATTTTTTTTTACTTTCCGCACATCCATCAGGAATCGCGGGTCCTTGAAAATTTGAATAAACGAAAACGAAACTGTATAGCGTGCACAGGCACGGAAACGAGGGTACAAAAAAAATTAAACGACTCTCGGGTAGATAATTTTTGTGACGCAATTTCGTTCGATTCTCTTCGAAAACTAATTCGGAGGGGATGAAAGCGAGAAATTGGTACCTAGGAGGTAGCGAGTAGAACATAGCATATCTTTCCGGTCGATTATTGGAGAATACTCCGTGACCACTAATATTTTTTTCGCACAGTCCTTCGGGTTCTTCCTTTCTCTCGTTTCATTCTTTCGCTCTCCTCCCCACCGCCCCTCCGTACCTCTCTTCTTCCGGCATTATTATACCGGCTCGAGAGACCGTCGAGCTCGTTTTAATAAGATACTATTTTCACTTCGCATAATTGTATGTATTTTAGATATTTCGAAAATTACCTTTACCAGGAAACTCGAGCGTGATATAATCGTCAATAGTTGGTATATAATGGTAGACTATAGAAATTGGAATGCGCCGTCGTCGGATATTACCTTTGCCCTTTTTGTATTGAAGCACCGACCTACATTTTTTTTTCCCATTGTAACACATTTTTTTATGAAAATGTTGAAGAAACACATTTTTTAGGTACAAAAATCGTGAAACCGTACGAGAAGTAAAAATTTATGGAAAATCGTTAAAATTTAGCTAAATAATAAAAAAAAATATATATTTGAAAGCTCACAAATGTGAAAACTCTTTGGGATATTTTTTCTATGATTGCTAAGAGCCTCGGCCAAACACGCACATCTCGCCTCATAAAAGTTGACCCACTTTTTTCTGACCCCCCACCCCTTCCACCACTCCGTGCACAGATCATTTCAAGACCACACCGATGGTCGCTTCCGAGAGGAATTTTTTTTTCCCTCCGTCACATCACACCAAGACTCGCTAATTTACCTTGTTTATAAATGCACTTAGTATCCGAACCGGTCAAGAATTCCTTTCACATTTATATGTATATACAATTTAGTAAAATCTGGATATACATTCGACTTTTCGACCGTCAACGTTATATCGAACAGCTATTCATATCCAAAGGTGCAATCATGAAAATAATTTAGCTTGTTTTAATCTCAGGAAGTTTCGCGGTAATTTTATTTGTAGCAAAAAAACTAAATTTAAATTTACTTATATTTTTGTACGAACGGCCCGCCAAGGATGCGGTTAAAAATTGGTACTTCACATTAAATTTAGTATAAAACATATCTTTCTCTAAAAAAAAAAGATTGAATTTATAAAAATCTTTAAAATAATAGAATTTATAAAGTCTTGAAAAAAATGTCCTTAGGTTTATTTAAACGATTAGATAATGGCGTAAGAGGAAAGAAAATATCTTGCGAATTCTTCAATCTTGGATTTTCAACTGCTGAGGAGTTCTCGTGGGTGTCCAGCGAGTTTATCTTGCTCGCTCCTCCTCTCTCGCTCTCTCCCTCCCGAGTGTTCGACTCTCCGTTACAGACTCGAAGGGTCTCGACGGTCCGCAGGGACGTTTCGTCGTTCGTAGCGGCCGGCGAGGAAGCAGAGCTACGGGCTACCCGATAAAAGATGCAAACGCGGCGGAAGTGGCGCCGCGCGCCTCGCTACCTCATAATAAATTCAGTAAACGGCAGTCAAAAGGACTTTTGATCGGTCCTGCTGCTGCACGGTGCCCCGGTATGTCGCCCTTAGCCCTCTGGCTCCGTCGCTGTCCCGCTCGACCGCGATGCTGCGAAATCTCAAATTCAAGCCCACGCGCTACAGCCACGCCGGAAGTAATTGGAAAGTCTGCGAACTCATTGCGCATACCCGGCGCAATGAGTTTAGATTTTTTTCTTTCGTTTCGTTCACTTCATAAACGCTTTCGTAATCTTCAAACGAAAATTATTATTATTTTTATTTATCTTTGCGTAACTTACCACCGTACAATTACCAAAGCAATCTGCATTTCTAAGGTGGATAATGCTTGATAACCAAAACATCTTAGTTGCCAAAAATCGCATTTCTTTATTGATAGTAATATTACAACTATTACTGAAAATATTTCTGTTATAGAGAAATTTAAAAGCTATTTAACGTTGCGCACGAGTCGCTGCACCCAAGAAAACTCAAGTCCTCAAAATGAATAAACGACCATTTAAAAAATATGTTTATGCATTAAATATATTAATATACCGAACGATTCGCCGCGACCCAAATAGAAAATATCAAACCATTATGCACACAACCCACACCAAACATAATACACACATTCAAACACCCAACACTTACAACTTATCAGCAACTCGAACGAAGGAACAACGAAGAAATAAACTGATTTTCTTCATTTTAAGTACCAATACTTAATAAAAAAAATAATACTAATTGTAAAAAGATGAAAAACCGTGGCAGAATGACTTCGGTCGATGGCCAATTGGCAGCATATTGGTGATTGAAGTCTGTTACGTATTAAAAAATGTTATGCACTGTCAATAAAACCACTACTACTACTATATTAATACATCAATGTATTTAATATAGTGATATACTTATCACTATATTAAATATATTCTTACTATATAAATATATGAATATATTGTTATATATTTTTAACATGGTATGATAATAGAGAAGGGGAAGGAGAGAGGGAGTGAGAGGGTTGTATTATACGAGCGAAGTAAAGGGCCGACGATGGTCGAGGTCAGTACCCACTTGACCACGCGAAGTACCTGCTGCTCCTCTGTTTCCGTTCGACACGCAACGCCGTCGCCTTCTCACTCGCTTCTTATCAGCTATCCTGCTCCCTTCTCCTTCTCGCTTCTTCCTTCGCACTCTCCGCCGCGCACTTCTTCACGGGAATCGATAATCTTATACCAAAGACACAAGACACAACAGCCACGGTACGCGCGTTAGTATGTAGACTTTAATATTGCAACTGCGATCCAGCCGCATACAGCTTGGCTCACTCGACTGGCCCGCACCGCACAGATAGCCCCGACAACAACCTATCCGTCACACACATAAATCCAAACTCCCAGGCTTCCGTGAATTATTTAATACCTTCCAGTCGCTATTTTATTATTTATGGACGTAAGAAAATTACTCCTATCGATTTTATTTCTTGTATTCCGGGCGTTAAGGTGGCCCGAGAAAAAAAGCGAGTATAACCGAGCGCTACCGGCGGACCGTCCCTGTTTACCGTAGGCCGATTTTCTTACCGCCGCTTTTAGCGAGAGACAAAATTAAATTTCTCAATTTTCAGCGTTTATTCTCTTTTTTATGCATTGGTTGATTAAATTTTTTATAATTTGGACGATCCGTTCGATAATAAAAAAATAACAATGAGAAAGTAAAGGATAACGAAAAGTGAAGAGTTATAAATTTAACGGATTTAAACGAAGAACAATTTTGTATGCACATAGAATTTTTTATTATCGCATATTGGAACGTATTGCAGTAAATTTTTTGGGCGAATAATTATTTTATATAAAACGGTGTAAAATAATTGTTGTTGACCCAAACCCGATTCCTACTGGACAACCGTAATTACCGTCAGCATTTCCCTTGACCGATAAAGAAGGAAAGGGTTTCCAAAAATTGTTTCTGCCGGGGGGAAAAAAATTCCCATCACACTCCCAGCGTCCCAGCTAGCCTGATTGACTCTGAAAAAGAAAAGGAAAAAAAACGATTTGACGCTTTGCCCAGGACGCGTAAAAACTAACGGCAGCCACTCGTCACACTGACGTGACTCCGTAGCCTCCGTGTCTCCGTCCAGCCAATCACTCATTCTTCTATGTCCTTCCCATAGATTCTTTCCATACATTTTTCAATTTCTTTTTAATCTTTTTTTTACCCACGTACAGATGTTCCGATGCTTCGAAACGTCCATTTCGGAAATGGCCATAACACACGGCAGAAGGACGAATGTTCTGACCCCGATGGCTCCCCCCTCCTCCTCATCCTCCCGTCTCATCCCCTTCTTCCCTCCCTTACTCTCGGTCTCCGGGCGCCGTACCGCGGTAAATCAGAAATTATCTTGTCGCGTTCGAGTACCTGCCTTTTCCCATCGAAACTCGCATAAATACAGGAGTGAGGTAGAGCTCTCTATCTTCGTCCCTTCCATTTTCTACCCTTCCAACTGACTGTACCGACGTCGGTGCAACCCTCGCGGAGCTTCGAGTGCATGCATGCATAGCAGCGTTTTGAGCTCCGGACAGGAGAAAGGGGATATCTAGTACCAACTTTCAGCGTGGTACAGTTCTTTCCAACTTTCAGCCGATTTCATATACACTGAAGGGTCGATACCGAAGATGTATAAAAAAAATATTAAACATTTTTTTTTTACATAAAATAAGAAAAAAGTTGATGCTGAAGAATCACTTGCTTTCGCTCCCTCGTCTTCGCGGTAGGTTTACTCCACCCAGAGTGAATATTTATTGGCTTCTTGATAGTGAAATCGATACGACAGGATGTAAGCAACAAGTTTGTCGGAGGCCAACGCTAATCGGTCAAGTATTATAACAATTGTAGGCTCCAGAAGAAAAATACTCCGCGCCCAGACCCACGTATGAGGGTCTTACGTCGCTACTCTTCAGAATTTGGAACATCTCGTTTCTTTTAATCGTAACGAGTGTCAAAAGGGACTCGTACAGTAAACAATGTTTCTACATTTAACAAACATTCGTTTTTTTTTTACAATTTTTCTTTACTCTTAATCTTACAATTTTGACTAATAATAAAAATGGTAAAATCAACAAGAAAATTATATTCTTTTCGTTCATGAATAAACAATAGTTTGTTAACTGTACAAAACTTGGCTTGTAGTTGTAGATGCGACGGGTTTTAGAATATTAGTTGATTATCTGAACGAGGCGACGGACAAACGGACAAACACTGTGGAGCGTCGCGACGACACGTACAGCGCGCATACACGCACATGCATATGTACAACTATATAGTATACACATATATATGTATATAGAATAATACGAGGATCTGCGTAGCGGCGTACGCGTACGTGACGTTCTCGCGGACTTGATGGACGGATGACCGGACCATTCCGCAGATTGCTTCGCTCTCGATCCGGCCGGAAGGAGATTTATACTACCGCCCGTCGTTATCTGTCCGGTAGCCATTCGGACGTCCGCGACCTGCTGCAGCGATGCACCCTAGCCGCACGCATCCACCCGCCGGAACGATACTTCAACGGGCGGCTTCTACGTCGCGACGCTCAGTTAGATAAGCGATCGATCTATCGAATTTCGGAAAGAGGTTGAAAAACAAAACTAACGACGCACGGAGCCGAACGATTTTATGCTAAAATTTCATTTTTCTCCCGGACACGGAAGAACCCGTTTGGAATTTGATTCTTGATTTTCATTGCCTCAATCTTTTCATTGTCGCCGTGCATATTGGCTACATTGTAATCACAGCCACTTAAAAAAAATCTTCAATTATCAAAACAAAAGGACAATTATTTGAGTCAAACAATCTTTGTAGACGAACTTTTGAAGAAAGTAATTTTTCCAGTATTTTTTATATGTAAAAAATAAATATAAATATATAAATATAACTGCCAAACTCGTGCTGCCGAATGATACTAGCCGATAAGAATAACCGTAGCAGCGACGCGAAGCTTAAAAAGAAACAAAAAGAGCAAAAAACTTTTGATTTTCAACTTCTCTGACGATCGAAAAAAAAAGGAAACGAAATTGGGTTTCAAACGTTTCCGAGTAACTTTTACCGGTCGTCATGGAACTTTATTGCATTGGACTGCACACTATGCGTGCGCGCACCTATCATACCCATAACTTTCGTTTTCTACTCGGGAGCTCGATATAACTGCTGCTCGATCGTCCAACTGCATGCATATATATAAATACAAATATATATATATATGCTCATGTATATGTAAAAACGCAGGTCTCGATATTTCGGCTATTGCATACTATACTATTGGCAGAGTATAATATTGAAATCCCAACGACATCGACCATTCTCACTCCAAGCGACAAATTACATTTGGCGACTGTCACAAAAACGGCCGGGATGATATGAAAGTCGAACCTGCGTACAACTACGCCGTAGTGTATATAGGTATATAGGCTACACGGTGGATACGACCGCGGTGCCCGCTAGTAGTAGCAGCCCGGCCCTACTCGGACGCACCGATAGAAATTAAATTCGAGAATATTCGATTATGATAGAGAACGATGGAAACGAGTGGGGGGGGGGGGGGGTGAGAAAATGGTATGGGAATATTCTCGTTGCTCCCGCGATCCGGCAATAAAATCCCGGCTATCCGGAACTGCCAATTCGACCACTCTAAATTTCTCCCTTATACCCTTTTTCTCTCATTTTTTTTGCACCTCGCTTTTATCGTTTTTAACACAAAATATCGATGGAAGTCGTATAATACTTTATTAGCGATGTTGTCCAAATGGAAGTGCATGATCCACGTGACTTTTACGCACGAAAGTGATTCCGCTCTGTTGTTGTCCGGGTAATTTTTTTACCGGAGGTGTAAAAAAAAAAAAAACGGAAATTCATACAATTTACACCGATCGCCGATCGTAAATCTTCTCGTAGTCCGTACAACAACGAAATGGCGTTAAAAAAATTCTGTAAAAAGTCACCGAATCGTCTCAAGGTGTCGTTGCTTCGATGACGTCAAATAAAACATTGATTACACATATCCACATCATTCATGTAGTCGAAAGAAAGCAAGACTATGTAACAATCGTCTAGAAATTCCTAATTAATTAATTTTCTGTCCAATAAACAAACAGCAATTAAAAAAACCATAAATAAAAAACGAAAAAAATGTACCTTATTACGTTATTATTGAAACTGCTTTCAGTTTGCTGGCATCGATCTATATAATATTGATACGTACGCAAAAAAAAGCCTTCTCGCCAGGTGAAGCAATTTTAATTTCGTTTCTCGGTGACTTTTTAATGGTGGCATTAGTTGGTGTATAAAATGCCGAGAGTTATAAAGCCTCGAATCGTCGTGTTGCATATTACGTATTGTACACATACGAAGTTCCATTGTCCCTCGTGGCTGTGCGATTCTCCCTGCAGGCGAATCGTGTCGAAGCTCCAGTGTCATAAGGGCGTATGAGCGAGGCTCGTGCACATCACATACACCCTTTTTACTTCGGACCATCGATATGCACACACACAGATAGAGCTCTCTCTCTCTCTCGGGCGGGTGGGTGCGCGCGGAGTATTAAAAATTCTATAAACAATTACAGTCGGCGAGATTATACGACTCGATACGAAAGTGGCGTATACGAAAGAGGCACGAATGGAACTCTCTCGATGCGCGCTCCTTGCCCCGCTTCCCTTGAGCATAATAATCTCCACTCGAGGCGCGCAACCCTCTCGTCTCCCGCTCTTCCTCTCTCCCTCTCCCTCTCTCTCTCTCTCTCTCCCCCGAGAGAGACTGAGAGAGACGAACGAAAATTAAATTATCCCGAAAAATTAAATTCAACTCTTTTATCCTCAGCTACCTCGATTCACGTAATAACGAACTCATTAATACCACCAACCACTCTCAAGTGAATAATTGAATTGAAAAAAATTAAAAATAATGAAAAATTTGAAAACAAGAAAAATGAAAATTACGTTCATTACAAAGCGTCATTGGAAAGCTGGGATGGTAAATAGAACGAAATATTTAACCCTCCGCGTTGAGGAGATTTCCATTTATCGAGGGCAAGGCGAATTGTATGTCAGCCGAAAAAACGATTCGATATTTAGTAATCGATTAATTTACTTCTTTTAGGTTTGAAAGATTTTTCAGATTTGTTGGTCTTAATTTCTGTCGTCTTTTGGCAACATTGAAAGGGCTCGATGATTGGAATTTGGTAAAGGGGATTGTTTGTTACGAATTTTAAAGCTTTTAATAAGATGTGCTAAAAAGAAACGAATCAAATTACCGAGGCATGTTAAATTAATGTGCGGTCGTCTCAATGACAATTGCGGCAGCGTCATCGAAATATTTTCATCGCCAGCAGCTTTAGTACGGTTTCGAGCCTCGTTGCGCATATCGGCGCGTTCGAACACACACAGGTATATAAATATATTTATATCTGTATATATATATATACAAATGCACACGCGGTACCGGCTGTTTCTTCGCTACTTGCGCAAAGTTGATTGAACGCCTCGCGCGCCAGTCAGTTTTGTACGTTAAATTAGAAGTTATACAGTAGTTTGTATAGGTTGCTACGTACCTGGCACGCGATTTACTCGCGAAACGATGAGCTTCCTCGGAAGGGACGGGCGTGGCATGGGTTGTACATAGAGTACTGTATTCCCAATAGCAAGGGGGGGGGGGGAGTACGAGGGATAAGTTGCGCGAAAGTACCGGGGATAGTTTGATGCAACCTGCTAAGAAGGGTGAAGAAGAATTTGTTGAATACATTTGGAGGAAGAGATTGCAAAGAATGTTACTAATTTCATCGTATTTCAGTCACGTGTGCATCTCGACTACCTGCTTTAAGAGTATATCAACCTGCGTTGGGCAAAACAAGTTGCATAGCGAGATTATGTTTTTCTAATCTAAACTAAACTACTAAAATCATTTAAAGTATAAACCAAATTTAAATAGGGTACAGCGGGGCAAAATGGGGCAACGGGGCAAAACGGGGTTTTTGGGCAAAACGTCATTTTCCAATAATTTTTGGATGCCGAATTCGCCCTATCGGATACATC
>JAPYZD010003367.1:0-21778 GCA_030522725.1 Ichneumoninae sp. B BG-2022a
AACAGGGCAGCAGCAGCGAGGACTGCGTTCCGATGAACGAATGCGACAGAGCGAGTGGATTTATCTTCTGACCACGGTTACGCGCTCGGACGAACGGTAACAAACAAAATTTACCTCGGCCATGCCTGGGCCGTTATCGGGCACTTCTGTCTCGACAGTGGGCCGAAGACTCGTTCAAACAACACGAGCTCCAGCCTCTATTAGTTAGGAAAAACCAGTCGGGGTTTAAACCGGGCGAGAGACAACAAAAACAAAAGGTTTGCGCGGAGTGAACGAGGAATCTGGTTAACCTCAACTGTGACTCTGAGCAGAAAGAACGAAATTTTTTTAAAACTTTTTTGGCCGAGTTTGTTCGATCGCGAGTCGATCGGGTCGGCGAGGTGAACGGTTAACGGAGGTGACGGAGGATTCGTATCTTCGAGGCAGAGGATAAAAAAAATTAGCCGCGATGCGCGTGTATCTCGCGCCAAGCGCAAAGGTCTGACACCGTGGAAAGCTCCGGAGTCGTGCCAGCTAACATGAAAACGGAGAAGAAATCTAACGAACCGAGCTGCATGCCTAGCGCAGTTATAAAGGAAGAACCGGACGCCGATCCAGTTAAGATCAAGGAGGAAAAGGTCGCCGGTAAGAACGAGGATGCGAGCGGCGAAGACGCCGCCGAATGTCCCAGGGATTCGAGTCACGATCCTAGCAACGGGGAGGCTAACATGCCTGTAGACAGCCAGAACGGCAGCGGCGGCGGCAATCAACCGATACTTAATTCGGTCAAACAGGAGAACGAACACAACAATCCTTCGGACGAATTGCCGACTGGTCAGTCAATTCAATTTCGTGAAGACCACGATTCATTCATTAATTTCATTTAATTTATTATTAATTGATTAGATACAAACTATTTTACATACATTGCATTTTCTGTCCGCAGAAGCTTTAAAGCTTGTACGCGATTATCACCTGTATGATTTATACGTATCTTAGTTCTTGAGGTACAAATATCGCAGGGTTGATGGAGTGATACTCCATACATATACTTTCTACGTAAATAACGATCCATATATCATTCAGATTACGCTTTGATGCATTCGATCCATTAATTTTTCCCAAAGGTATTCACAAAAGTTCATATAAGAAATTCCGCAATAAAGTTCACATAAGAAATTCCACAGTTCCTCGTATCCATTCAATTGCTGTTTTTAGGCTGCTTATTGCACCTATGCGTACGGAGTTCTTTAATTTCCGCTGACAATTCATTCAAAATTCATGGTGCTATATAATCGTGACACTTTCTTCCAATCTCTCGCATTCGTTGTCAGTGTTTATCAGTTAACATTGCATATATTTATGTAATATTTAGTAATTTACTGATAATGTGATACATCTACGTGGTAAACTCTCTAGGATTTTTCAGTCCTCCAAAGCAAGATTCACTCATTTGTGCATATTGTGGAGTTTGCTTACTCCTTGCATTACATATTTTTATCAATTTATTTATATATTTATTTATATACGGGCAATCGCCCAATTACAGGTACGATGAGATGAAGTCATCACACAATACAAAAGTTGGTGATGAGCCTCACAAACATACTTATTGCTCTTTCAAACAATTTTTAATGATTTTACATTATTTTTCATTATTTGTCATTAGTAGAAGTAGTAAGTGTGTGTTTATTAACAGTACACTTGTAAATGAATGATACGATGAATACATTATAACAATTACATACATTAAACATTTGTACATTTACCCTTCTATGTATGTTTGTAAATATTGTCAATGGGCCATCCAGCAAAGTCCTTCAGTACGCTTAGACGCGGGTTTATAGGAATTTAGCGCGGATGCGATATATTTGTGTATGATTAAAAAAATATTTTATTATTTTATTTACAGATGGCATTCAACCGCTTGTGAGCAACGTGCTCGGTAAACAAATGGGAACTGGGGCGGGTGGCGGCGAGCCCCAGTACATGCAACAGCAGAGCCAAATTTTTGTATTTTCAACGGCGCTGGCGAACAAAGGCGCCGAGGCTGTGCTGCAAGGCCAATATCAGTCCATAATTGCCTATCATTGTGCCCAACCGGGCACTAGAAAACACCTCGAGGTTGGTATACAAACTCATTTAAAAAAAGAGAAATAATTCGCGACGATTCACACTCATTTGTTTTTTATTTATATTTTTCAGAAACACCCCAACAAAGTTAATCAATTTCGACACAATCCCGCCCAATGGCTGAACAATCTTGCGATGATGAAGCAAAAGGGTCATCAAGGTGGCGGCGGTGCCAACAGCGGTTTTCCGTCGGAGCAACCGCCCGACCTGCCGGCCCTCGATCCGAACGCCCCGTCGTTCTGGAACGATCAAACGAACATGAGAAATCTCAACGGCGGTAACTCGTTGAGCAATCCCGAATCATCGTTGGATACTAACATAGACGTGCCTTGCCTCGTGCCGAATTCACCGAGTAATTCTGGTGAGTCGACCGATTCAATTCTTTAACCCTTCACGAATACGCCAAGACGCAATCTTCGAACGATTCGAATACCAAGTTAATGTGCTAAAAAAATCTGTAAAAATTCACAGACGTACGTCGAAGTGTCGTTTTGTCGATGACGGTAATGAAAATGTATTACGAAAATCCGTATAGTTTTTGTGCTTAAAAGAAGGCATGGTCGTTCGCTAACGGCAAAATGTCCTCGGTACTTGAAGGGTTAATTTTTATTTTTTACCGAAAGGTAATTTTTTTTTTATATAAGAGCAAAAAATGTAAATCGGTAATAGAAGGAGACATCTGTCAAATAAATTAAATTAAATTTAATTAAAACGATAAATACGAATTCTTGTTGCAGCAAACACACAGCCTCCGACAAACCCCGTAATGGGTCACAGTCCGAGCTTGATGGGAGGATCGACGAGTCCTGGCCCGGGAGGGTTGCAGCCGTCGCTCCAGGGCGTCAAGGTTCCCGACGAGAATCTCACGCCCCAGCAGAGACAGCATCGGGAGAATCAGCTCGCAAATTTAAGAAAGATCGAGATGATGCTCTTTACGGATAAGAAAGACGATTGCGCTGGTCCGTTGGACCAGGCGCAAGGTACCCCGCCGTCTTCCGGCCCACCGACAAACGTTCCGCCTGTCAGCTGTCCCGGTCAGTGTCCGTCCTCGATGGACTGGCATAAGTTGCAGAATCAATTTCTCGATGGGAAGAACAAGGTGAGGGTCTTCCTAAAAAAAAAAGTTATCGTTCCAACGATCCGGACTCTCTACTGTCGATTCTTTTATATATGTTTTTTTGTTACTTCAGTTAAATTTTTGGTGGTAATATACACTGTAAGAAAATTTTGTTTAAAAGTTAATGAACGCCTGATAAATGTCGGCTCCGTAGGTTATCTTGATGTTCTGTAACCTACGGAGCCGACACTTATCAAGGATTCAAAACTTGGAAAAAGGTCAGCGAATCCAAGACCCACCTGTCCCAGCAGTTAATGAACGCTATTGGAAGCTTTTTTACATAAACTGTTTCTGAAATTTGAAAGACATGTGCATTGCAAGCTTACAGTACAGTATTTATTTTTCATAAACTTTTTAGTACATTTCAATCATTTCAAACATTTCAAAGTTTTGTAATTTTAACATATGGTATTTTAATTTTACGAAAAAGACGTACACCGCTGTTCAATTAATGTAAGTAGTGTAAGTAATGTGAGCAAATTTTAAGTTCCAGTACATTAATATAAAAATTCATTTTTACAGTTTATTTTAATTTTAAGTTTACGATTTCTCATTTTCATTGCTCAATTTTCTGTTGCGACATTTTGTTTGTCAGTCGCCGTTGTATATTTTTGGGCACAGTCTTCTCACGACGCTCGGCTTAGGACGCGAATAGTACAACGCTATTCTATTCTATTTTTCAGGTGGGCGTCGGTAGTCCAGGATCCGTGCCGTTACGAGGTTCCGGCATGGTAGGCATGCCCAGAAGTCAAGGTCCTCCACCGCCATATCACCAAACGACGCGATCGGCGAGTGTGCCGATCGCTATACAGAGCCCGAATCCCTCGTCGCCGAACAATCCGACGAGCAACCTTTCGTTACCCTCGCCGCGAGCGAGTTCGGCGCTCAATTCACCGGCGGATTGCAACCGACAGTTTCAACTGAGTAATCAACAGAGGAGCGGCCACCTGCCAGGGCAGAGCCCCACTAGTCAGGACTCGCCGAATCCGGCGGTCGGCTCGTCGTCGGCGGCCTCGGCGACGCGGCTCAATCATAGTAACCCCGGCACGCCCGTGTCGCAATCCCATCTCGCGTCGCTCAGTCCGAGTAACACGACGCCCCAAAAGGACAATCCTCTCGACTTCCCAACGAACCAACCACCGAACGGTAATTCAATATTTTTCGAAACGAAGAAAGTTATATCGATAGTGTCGGATGCCATGTTTTCGAAAGATGATTTCAAGAGACTCGGTGGAGTTTCGAGACAAATACGTAGGCTTGAGGCTGTTGGGATTCTTTTACTCCGTGGCTTGTCGTAGACGCTACACACGTATCTTTCTGCTCATATCATCAAAAACTTTCCGGGAATATCCAAAGACGCGACACGAAGTCACGATGCCCAGTACTTAAAAAAAAGATTTTTTAAGCGAACGCTACTAAGTAGTAATAGGCTAATATGCCGGAAATGGAATCTTCGAATCGATGATATTTGAAAACGTAGCATCAGTTCGGAGTTTGGAATGCAGTTTTATTATACGGTAAAAAAAATCTTATGCAATTTAATGTACCGGACTGGAAGTTTTTATACATAAACTGGTACATTAAATTGTCTGTACAATTGTGATGAGAATTTAATGTTCAGTGTATTAAAAACATTGGAAATACGTTATTTCAAATAATTTACATTAATTTTACTATAAAGGTACTTTAATTTCAATGAAAAAGTATATAAATTTTCATCACAATTGTATATTAAATTTAATGAACCAGTTTTTGCATAAAAACTTCCAATCCGGTATATTAAATTTACAATTTTTGTACAGTGTTCTGAATGTCAGATTTTAATCGCGTAGCTTTGGACGTTCATTCACAAGAAGGTTTTGACCTTTAAGTCGTGTCGTGACTGAGCCAAAACCTGCAACACGAACAGTCCCCCCCCCTCCAAAAAAAAAAAACAATTTTCTACACTATCTATATTGACTTCTCAAGCAGTGGACGGTATGTTTTGCCGGACGCTGCAATCTCTAGCTCAGCAGAAGCAGCAGCACGGCGGTCCGGTTAACGCGGCCGGTGTGAAGGAGGCGAATCTGATGCCTGTGCCGAGCCCTCAGCAGATACAGTATCTTAATACCTTCGAGGGACAGGAATTAACTATACAGAAGCAGCCTAATACTAGTCTCAAAGACGGCATTCCATCGGCGTAAGTTCGAAACGGATTCTCTCCAAATTATATTCGAACATTTTTTTTCCCCTCGCAACATTAATTCTAAAAATGAATCTCCATATTTTTGTAAATTGCAAATCCACAGAAACAGCGCCGGCAACAATCCGGACATGGCGGGAAGGATGTTACCCTCGAACATGGAGAGTAACAACGGTCAGTTCTCGGGCAGATCTGACGTAGCGAGTCCGTCGATGGACAGCATGAATCGCGGCTTCGGTGGATCATTGCACAGTCCGCATACTCCTCACACTCCTCACACACCCGGCGGCGGGGCTCCTCAGACTCCGGTCGATCCCTCCAAGAACAACGCGAGCAACAACAAAACTTCCGCGAGTGCGCAGAGTAGTCCGGCGCCGTTGAACGCGAACATGACCGGGGACAGCATGGGACCTCCGAGAACCGTGCCAGCCTCGCCGAACACAAAGTCTGAAACGTCTCCGCCATCGTGTAAAGAGATGCAGCAGCAACAGCAACAGCAGCAACAGCAACAGCAGCAACAGCAACAGCAACAGCAACAGCAACAGCAACAGCAACAGCAGCAGCAGCAGCAGCAGCAGCAGCAGCAACAACAACAGCAAGCGCAACAACAACAGCAAGCGCAACAGCAGCAACAGCAACAACAACAGCAAGCGCAACAACAACAACAACAACAACAGCAAGCGCAACAACAACAGCAGCAGCAGCAACAACAACAACAACAGCAAGCGCAACAACAACAACAACAACAGCAAGCGCAACAACAACAGCAACAGCAGCAACAACAACAACAGCAAGCGCAACAACAGGCCCAACAGCAGCAGCAGCAGCAAGCGCAACAACAAGCGCAACAACAAGCGCAACAACAAGCGCAACAACAAGCGCAACAACAAGCGCAGCAACAAGCGCAACAACAGGCGCAGCAGCAACATCATCAGCAGCAGCAGCAGCAGCAGCAGCATCAGCAAGGTCCCGGTCTAAATCAAAACAACCCCGGAGGCAACAACGTCGGACCCCAAATGGGCGGTCAGTCGGTCCAGTTTCCGTGCAGCAGGCCTTCGGCGAACGTTAATCAGCCAGCGGACAACGTACCACTGAATCCCAACAACATCGGCGGTCGTCTCGGCGGAATGGGCGCGATGGCCTCGAATCACTTCGACCCAATAACGTCGCTCGCGCAGATGAGCCAACAGTTAACGAACACGGCTGCGAGCAACGCCCTCGGCAATGACGGTCCTATGCACGGCGGAAACGGTGGAATGATGCCTTTCGGCAATCCGCACGGTATGCACATGATGCAGATGGGCAGCGGCGAGATGAACGGCGCTTGTCACATGGGCGGACCGGTAAACGAGTCCGGCGACGTCGGGGGAATGTGCATGGGACTCGGCGGTCCACCGACGAGCTACAGCCCGACGACATCGCACACCGGCAGTCCCGGCGGACCGAACAAGATGAGCCATCCGATGATGGGACACGGAATGATGGGCGGACCGCATTCAGGACCGCCGGGCGGCTACCCCGGCGGCGATCCGCACGGTCCACCGCCGCGGCTCATGGCCGGACACGGACCCAATCCCTACAACGGCGCGAACATACAGGTGAAACCTAGCGCACCGAACACCATACAGTACTTGCCCGCGAGGCCGAACGTCGGCCACGCACCCAGAGGACCGCCCAGCCTCGAGTTCCTTCAACGATTCACCAATCCCATGTCGAGCATGGACTCGAAGATGTCCTCGCCGTCCGTCAATCTTCAGTACTTCCCCAACGGCTGCGTGCCCAACAACATGGGACCTCATTCGGGCATGCCCGGCAACATGGGTGCGGCCGGCATGCCCGGCATGGGAGGCTCGCCCAGGATGGACGGACAACCCATGAACAGCGGCGTTCATCCGAGCATGAGACCCGGCAACATGCGGCCCCAGCCGAACATGATGAGGATGCAGCACATGGTCGGCGGTGGGGTTTTTCCAGGCAGCCCGATGGATCCCGATAAAGTCTTCCCCCCCGACATGGTACAGCAACAGGTCGCCGGTCAACAGAATCCCGGAATGTACGTTCCCGGCAGCAAGGGCAGTCCGATGGGACTCGGACCACCGCCCGACGCCACACAACCGTTACCTCCCAGCATGGGCGGCGGTGGAAACAACTTCAAGAACAGCCCCTTCGTCGGCGGCGGACCCAGTCTAGCCGATCCCAATTACGCCCAACAGTTTCAGAACTTCCAGCAACAGTTGTACGCAACTGGCACGAGGGGTAGCGGACCCCACGGCAATCTACATCCACCGCCGAACTCGCACGCGCATCAGCAATACTTCATGCCCAAGTAAAGGAAAGATCAGGGGATGGTTCGGCGAAAAAGAAAAATCGAACGGGTTCGATGTCGATTTTTTTTTGTTTTGTTTTCTTTCGTTACGATCTATCCTGTCTTCGATCCGAGATTCTGTAATTATGGTTTTTTTTTTCTTTTTTTTTTTTTTTTTTTTTTTAGTTGAGAGTATTTGAAGGATCGTCGATTGATCGTAAGGTTTCTATACCGATGACGACAATTCCGCGATTTGGGCCTCGTTTTTAAAGTAAACTATGGGTCGATATCCTGTCGCGATCCAAAGTATTCCGTACGATTTTGGAAAAATGACTAATCTCAATGCCAAGATTGTTGTTTCCACGCCTCCCCCTCCCCTACTCCTACCCCCTTGATTCCCCCCACGGAGCGTTATGTAAATTCTGTACGTCGATCGGCGACAGGTGCAATATCGGCCGATCGACGAATGTGTAAATAATTGTGTAAAATCTGGCTTTTTAATTAAGCGATAATACGTTGTTCTTCGTCGTTCGGAATACTCGGTGCGTCGGATACGGGACGATGGACGAATGGTTTCGACACCCGGATTGGTGATCGACGAGAATTAATCGCCCGAGGGGAGGATTTTTTTTTTTTTTTTTTAGAGAACAGCGAATTTTCTGCGTTTTTTTATGTGTTTGATAAAGTTTGCGCGAGCGCGATACAATTGTTTGTCGATCTTGAGCGGGAAGAAGATCGGAGAAGAACTCCGTGCCGCGAGGAAAAGAAAAAAATGTGAAAAGAATGAAAGGGCACAGTAATTCCTCCTTCCTTTATCACTAAATACTGAATGCAGTCAAGCAAGCTCAAATTCATAAACTGTACATACATACGATATATATATACACACACACACACGACGGAAAAAAAAGAAACACCCGATTGCAACATAAAAACTCCTTATAATTATCCTCCTTCCCCCGAGACCCTCCTTTGTGACCAACTTTGTGCATAATCATGACCTCACACCTAGCGCATAAAATGGTATAAGATGAAGAAAAAAAAGAAGTAATTGACTAAGAACAATTATGTTGTTGACGAATGATTTTTATTATAAATGAAAAATAAAATAAAGATATTTACAAGAAAGTCAATGCGAGAAAATACGTTACTCGATTTAATTAATTGTGTATATGGTACGTGAGTGTCTCACAGGTGCGACAGTTTTAAATATCGAAGTTTTATTACGGTCACTATCTCGTCCAATTTTTTTTTCTTTTTTTTTAACGATTGCATTTATACGTTTTCCTTTTTTTAATAGTTACATTTTTTGTTTTGTTTTGGAAGCTTTTTTTGTTGTTCGAACGGGACAAATGGATTGCTTTTAAGGGGACTTCGCTTGAATGCGCGCAAGCGATAAGAATTAGAAAAGGTATTTTTCTACTAGTTGAACTTCTCTCCCTGTCTGAACGACGAATCTTTTTTTCGTCTGCTTACTGAAATATATATATGTTTATATATATAAATACGTACTGTCGTGGGTGGGCCTAATTGTAGAGCAATGATCTTTATACGAAACTCGTAACGCGACTTTAATTTTCAACGCTACAGTAGCAGAAAGACGATTTTTCTGTTTTCAGACGAACTCATTACGGGAAATACGGGACTAGGGCGAGAGGCTCAGCTCTACGACAAGCAAAATTGTGCTTACTCGAAATATTGAAGCGGAAAAACTTGCGGCTAACTTTCGGAAAATTTTTCGTAATTTTCACGAGAACAGTTTTTTTACGCGGTCGACGGAGAGCGAAAAGAGGGGAAAAAAGCTAATTCTCTCCGTTGGGATGAAGAAAATTGCGATAGAGCTTTCATTATCGATAATCAATAACTCGATATATCTACAAAAATTGTGTTGATTCGCTTCGAGCATCAATCGGGAAAAAGCGAGGTAAACCTCGATTTTCCGTTCGCCGACGTGCGATTTTATATCGAAAACCGCTCGGATCTTTTTTTTTCATTCTCTTCGTTTAATTATAATTAAAAACGAAACAACCCTACGTTTCCTCGGGAATTGTCTATAGCGTGGCCATTGCCTCCCGAGGCAACGAACTCTGCGTCGTTGGTTTTTCAATCTCATCGAGATAAGCTTGCTGAGTTACTAAGTTTGTTGCGTAACGGTTTGTTGGCTATTTTTTTTTTTTCTTGTTTTTTGTTTCTCCTGAGCCCGGATGTACGAAGGAATCCTTGTGGGATCCTTCCGCAACCTGCAATCAACAGATGGGCTGACTCAATTATCACAACGAATTTTGACACGCAAAACCCGGAGCCAAACCTGTCCTGTGTGTCTCTCTATCTCTCAGCGGAGCTTCGTTCACTGGCTCGATGTTCCCGAGTCACGCCATTTATCACCGTTTCTGCTGAAACAGACAAATTCAATAGTCTGGATCGTTCGCACTCTCGATACAAACGTCAGTCGGGATATATACGACCCGATCGTTGGCACACCTTTACCTTGATCGTTGCCCTTCCGTCGATATCGAGCTGCCGTTGGTGCTGCAAAAAATAAAAATAAATAAAATAATAATATTAATATAATTTGCTCGAATCAACCTTACGAATATAAATAAATTCATCGTAAAATAATAATACTAATAAAATGTGCTCGACTCAATGGTACAAATATATATTCACCGAAAAATAATAATATTAATATAATTTGTTCGAAACAATTTTATAAAGTATAAATTCATCGAAATGATAATTGATATCGAAAGGTTTACCCTTTTTTGGCCGGTACAAAGTCGTCCCACTCGCTGAGATCGTACTTCGACAAATCGCCGTCGTCCTCTTCCTCGTCATCTTCGTCGTCGTCCTCGGCGTCCTAGAAAGCCGATCAAAAACCGTGACATCCTTTCGTGAACGTCTTTCACAAGTACAGCAATATCGCGATTTACTTTTTCCGCAGCCGGTGAAATTTTTCGTCGCGTCTCCGGCACTTCGATCGCAGTGATCTTTTTGTCCTCGATGTCCTTCGATTTAATACGGGGCGGACTGCCGTACCTCGAGTCCTTCGAATCGTCGTCCGAACGATTCTCCATTTTACGGCGCTTCTTTCGCCGTCCGAACTCGTCGTACTCGTCGTCCTCCTCCTCTCGCCTCTCTTTGTACTCGACGATACCCCGATCGTTGTAACCGCCGCCGTAGCCGGTCCGCTCCTCGACCTCCCCGAACTTCGGTGCATTGCACATGTTGCACTGCTGACGACGGGCCCAATTCACGTTGCCGCACTTACTGCACTGCCAGTCGTCCGCGCTAAAATACACAAAAAAGAAATTTATTACTCCATTTCAATTACGAATTTTCATTTTTTTTTTCAAAATCAGTCAAATAATTATCTCCATAATAATTTCCACCATAATCCTTTTTAATCATTTTACTCCCAGCTACATATCTCGCACAAAAACTTAGACAAGAAGCAAAGTGAAGATGCTGCTGGTAGATTCTTTAAAAAATCATTTTTAGAGTTCCGTATGAGTTGAATACCTGAAGCTGGAAAAAAAATCAATTCTTTTTTTCCAAACTAGTCAAACAATTTTCCAGACTGTCGATGGATTTTCAGTGTTCACAATAGTTGTTTTAATTCATCACTTTACCCCCAACTACATATCCAGTAACAAAATCTGGACCATAAGCAAAGCAAAGATGCTGCTGGTAGATTTTTTGTAAATAAACAATTTTTAGAGTTCTTGCATTAGCTGAATACCCGAAGAGCTCGATGAATAAATAAAATTATTTCCAAAATCGATCAAATTAGTTTACTGTCTGGCAATGGATTTTCAGTCTTCATATTCTATTTTAATTCATCGTCATACTCCGAACTACATTTGTGGCAAAAAAATCTGGACCAGAAGCAAACCTAAGATGCTGCTGGTAGATTTTTTGAGAAATAAATTTTTAGAGTTCCCGCATTAGCTGAAACTGGACAAAAAAAATCAAAAATTTTTGCGCAGTCTCTCAAGTCTCTTCATTACAAAATATAGTCTGTGCTCAGAATTGACGATACAGAAATTTTACCGCAGTTTCTATTTTCTTATTTTTACCTGAACAAGCCCCTGCTCTTCTCAGCCGCAACTTTGCCGATCTCCTGTCCAAGTTTCTTCTTCTTTGGACACTCTCCCCTGTCTACAAAGCAAAGAGACGAGTCTCAATAAACGAGTTCCAGTACGACCACCAACAAAAACCAATGTTTTCATACCTTTGCCGCATCGATTGCAAGAGTTGCGTCTAGCAAAGTTGACATTGCCACATCTGCAACGAGAAATCGTGTTCCTCAATAAATGATTTTCACCGGATCAGGTGCAGGAAACGTGCACAAACGGGATCAAGGTTCGTGCAAGGACTTCGGCGATCTTGGAAACAGGATATACGGAACTCAAAATATTTCTCTCCCTCCATCCCTCCTCTTTCTCCCGATCTGGAGGAAAGTTGTACGAAAATTCGGGGATTCACGGAGAGCGCAGACAAAAAAAAAAGGGGGTGGTTGAGGACGATTTTACGTTCGAACGCACGCGACGTTTGTCTGTTTCGCCTTTAGTGAGCGTGCTTTCGAGGATTCATAGCTGTGTTAAAATTTTACGCACTGAGAGTCGGGGCATATCCAATCGCCATCGTTGATGCTGCCGCTTCGCGAAGGACTGTCGTCGTCGACTTTGCCACCATCCATTTCCTTACTCACAAAGTATTGTTTGTTTATGTTTTTTCTTTCTTTTTTTATTTCTTCTTTCAGAGAAAAAAATAAATAAAAAATAACCCCGTACCGTTTCGCTCTCTCCTTTTTTTTTTGCTACTGTTTATTTATTTGCAAAGAAAAGAATCGTTAATCGCTCTCGTGCTGGGAGCGTAGCAGCAGCACCACCGTCACGGTCGCTCCGATCTAACCTGACGAGGAGATTCCAGAGGGAGTTTAGCTCCCTCCGTCGAATTCGCTCGCGGTGAATCGCGAGACGGCAACCAGTTCCGGCGAAATTCTACTCGCGTTGTGTCGCCGCACGCGCTGTTATCGTAAATTAAAAAAATCTCGCGATGTTGGAATCGAACGAGACGGACGGTCGCCCGATTCGGACATCGAGGAACAACGGCGGCGGTGCGTTTTCCTGATGCAAAGAATTCTAAACAGCCAGTGAGGCTTGCAGCGGCGAGAGTGAGACGGAAAAAGCTGCGGTCATTCCGTCGGCACTGTATCAAATAAGATCCGAGGATGGGCGCGTTTCAATGTTCGCTGCAAGCTGCCGGCGGCTTAGAGGATTGTAAAGGCCGCGTTTCAACGTTGCCCGCAAGTTGTCGGAAGCTTGGAGACTATAATGAATAACGCGCGTATTTAGTTTGGGGGCGGATATTATTAGTACAATCGTATCTAAATATTACGAGTACGAACTGTCATATATCTGTTCGTTCAGACGTCTCAGTCCAGACTGTCTAACATGACGATCGATCTCATATCGATCGTTCGTTCGTTCGTCTAATGTCAAACCTAACTAATACCGTGTGTCTTACAATATTTAACCTCCTACAACGTTACTTCCGGTTTGAAAATCGCATTTTTGACCGGAAGTGACGTTTTACCTAGATGACGTCACTTGCGGTGGAAAAATAACATTTTAAAACTGGAAGTGACGTATGTCCTCTATGATGTCACTTTCGATAAGAAAATACGATTTTCAATTCGGCTCCAAGGTATTTCTGGTGTGACGTCACTTCGTATTGTTACTGATACGTATTGCAGAGAATTACGATGTCGGCGAAACTAAGCGACGTATCAGTGAAAATGAAAAGTTTTCACTCGTTGTGTCAGGTAATATACGTAGGTGACCGAATGCACAAGATGTTTTCAGAGTCCCATTCGACTACAACCGGGATGTAGGACAGACAATAGATAAAAACATTGTCCGACTTAATAGGTGAAACAATATAATTTTATTTTATTTATTTTATTATTACACACGGGACGAAACCTTTTTACATTAATTACATTATGTGAACGTTTATAAATATTGTGTAACGTTGTTGTAGAACTTACAATAGAAAGTACATTAGAGTGAATGAGTTTGTAAAAATTCGTGCTATG
Source organism: Ichneumoninae sp. B BG-2022a (assembly GCA_030522725.1). Lineage (NCBI taxonomy): Eukaryota > Metazoa > Arthropoda > Insecta > Hymenoptera > Ichneumonidae > Ichneumoninae sp. B BG-2022a. The sequence continues at coordinate 13,817 of JAPYZD010003367.1, forward strand.
CATGCGCTCGCATCTGAGCCTGGCAGGGAGGATGGACTGACGGAATATCGACCGCGGAATACCGAAAACGTCGCTGATTTCATCGAATTCGTTAGCAAAACGCAAAAACCTGGGGACTAGGCTGTGATGACGTCTCCACCCCGTGATGCATTACTCGTGAGGGGTGACCGATTGCATCTAAACCGTGTCGTCAATCGTCTATCACGACCAATGTCATCATAACGAAAGTCTCTACCGTGTTTAAGTCCGAAATCTTTGTAACTAAATATCAAAGGTATCCACGGTCGAATGAAATTGCCGTATAGAATCTTCGGATAAGTTTGGATACTCTAGAAAAAAGATTACTAATAACTTAATGCTACCTCGGCGATTTTTAACCAACCTGATCGGTTAATAAATCGGCGGGTCGGATTCGAAATTTCGACGCCGCCTTTTTAGCACATTACTGTGCGAAATCGTTTATGTAGGACAGATAGAATATCCGCGTTCAAATAGAATTTCCGTATAGAATCACCTGAGACATTTGCATAATACAGTCAAAAAGTTTAATAATACAATGATTTTCGTGAGTAATACCGAAATAATCGAAATATCGAAACGACGGACACGCATTTCATACGCACCATCTAGGAGGCCCTCCGACAGCATTTACATGAAAACTCGAATCTCTCCTCATGAAATAAGGTTAAGCGAAAAGTGATTTCTACGGTTTGAGTCAGGAGAAGAAGCTAAATTACCGACGCTTGGAGAAGCACGCTATTCATACCTTTGAAGCAAGCAGATACCTACATTTCCGATAGCTCGGTTCCGGGACATTCCGGGGCCCAGATCCCCGTCACATCTTTCGCTAATGATACGAAAAAAGTTACGCTAACGGTAACCTTATGTATGGCACCGCGAATGTCAATCTGATGTCACTGATAGACTAAAGAAAATACATTTCTGAGTTGTTTGCGAAGGGCAAGCGTTACCATTCGTGTAACTTTATCGTAGCATAAGCATATCCTCAAGTAGCAATTTTTCCGATGTTACGAAAAAGTCATCCGAATGGTATACATAAGTCCGTCCGAATGGTAACTATAAGCTATCCTATGTCCAAAAGTTAACTTTTGGACATAGGATAGCTTATAGTTACTATTCGGACGGACTTATGTATACCATTCGGATGACTTTTTCGTAACATCGGAAATATTGCTACTTGGGTCATTAGCGAAAAATGTGACGGGGATCTAGGCCCGGGACTCCTGACTTAAACCGTCGCTATCGTTTTTCGCTTAAGGTGAAGTGACTGTCACGTGACAGAGCCGGGCGTGCGAGAGGGAAAGCGACATTAGTCGTACAGTGGAGCGAGAAAGCGCAACAGAGAACGTGTTTCACTTCACCTTAACCGTACTTCATGGGGAGCTTCGAGTTTTCATGTAGTATGCAGTCGGGAGGAGTTCGTAGATAGTGCGTACGAAACGGGTGTCCGTCAGGATTTCAATATTCCTCACGAAAATCATTGTATTATTATATTTTTTGACGGTATTATGCAAACGTCTCCGGTGATTCTATATGAAAATTGCATTTGATCGCGTAGATTCATCTGTTTTACATAAACGATTTCAGACATTATAATGTTTTAAAGGCCATTGTAGAAACTTCAAATCGGTCCCACCGATTTATTGACCGATCGGGATGTTTAAAAATCGCATCGCACTACAGACGGCTGCTTGAAAAAAAATAACAAATTTCTTCCAGTATGCAGTGGGTAGGCGTTCGTAGCGAGTGAGTGTGATGTATGATCCATCGGTATTTTCATATTTATCACAAAAATCATTGTACCATTAAACTTTTTGACAAGAGTACGCAAATCTATTAGAATTCTCTACGGAAATTTCATTCGACCGTGAATATCTTTGATATTTCGTTATAAATATTTCGGACTTAAACTATATATACGCTAGAGACTTTCGATATGATGTGGTTGGCCATGATATACGTTTCGCATTCGGTGAACTGTCTGTCACCCGGTACCGGCAGAGTAATATCAGCATTTGAAACGTATTTTCCTCATTAGTAATGTTGCCATATTTACAGTAAATTCCATATTTACAATAAAGACAGCTTATATAAGCTTGTACAGCTTCTTTACAATATACAACCTTGTTATACATAATCTAAAGCAGAACTGAGCAAATACCCTAAGTACTTGAAGTACGTATTGTAGTATCGAGTACTTAATGTATCGAGCGCTGGGTAATTCTTGGATACTGACGTATTGTGTACTGGCAGAACTGAATTGCTGAAGTTCGGTGTACTGGGCACTGAAATAGTATTTGATACTTCAATACGTACTTCCAAGTAGTTAGTGTATTTGCCCGGGTCTGGTCTAAAGTGATTAAATTTTCGGTCTGGCAAACCACTAAGTTCCCCTTAATACAACAATTGCTAAACGACTTGTCTAAATTACTAGCATTGCAAACACTAGTGAGAAAACTGGGAATGTAACCACCTGCAATACGTATCTTGTGAGATGTGTAGTTAGGACTATTAGGACTGTTTGGTATTGAAGTATATTTTATTATTATAGAAAAGAAAACAATTCTTACAAAAAATGGTCACGTTAACTACTGTACAATAGTATAAGTTCTCAATGTTACAAGAGCGCGCAAACAGCGTAGAGGAGATACGTGCCCACGATAAATTACTTCAAAAAAATCGATTTCTATGGAAATGATTAAAATTAAAAAATCAAACACAATATAACAATGGTTAACTTTAGTATTTTAATAAAATCGTTATCAAGAAAACCAGCTGCAACAGAGCTTGCCCAAAGTCAGTTCTCTGCTTGAGCGTTAAGTACACCCGTGCACGTACGGCACTCGGCGATCCAGACAATGCATTTCGAAGTCTTTCTTTGTGTTTCCCGACTTTTATGGACTCGTACTTCATTGAAATTTCTATTACGGGTGAAAGAAATTAGTTGCGCATAGAGCGTGAAGTATTTCGTCGTATCATAGGATAAAGAAAGATTGTTCGTTACCAGTTGACATATCAAGTATTTACACGCGTCCCACTATATTGTCGAAATTTCATTCATCCACCGGCGCTTGTCTGCTGACTAAAGGATTTACACGAGACTTCGACCGTTACTCAGAAATAAATTCATTCTTCGAAGTTCTTTTTGTTTTTAATTTTATATGTGACTTATGAAACTGTGAGTTCGTCAATAGTGAAAATGGTATTGATACATAGTCGAGACAACGACAACTATGATATTTGAAAACATCCTTTATGTGATAAATTGTCGAGTATGTATTCATTCTTCATTATTGGACAATATCATGGATATAAAACTAGACAAGTATTTTGTACAAATGAGAAAAAATTGTGTTAAAACAAAAAAAGTAAGTAAATTCCAAATAGCAGTAGTGTTGCCAGTTTTAAATCATCAAAGACAACCCCAGTTGCACGAAAAAATATACACGAACGCAAGAAGCAAGCTCGATCTCGTCCGTAAAGAAGCAAATAACCAATACTACAAAGGCAATTTCATTTAGCTAAACTACAGGCTGATGCCAAACGATTTTGCCGCTCAAACAGCCGGACACGAGTAGATAGTGCCGGGGTGAAAATTTCGTACTGACTACGATATCCGAGTGACTGACGTTCGCCGCCAATTCAGAAAGTTTAATAGATTCGCTGCCCGATGGCACGCAATTGGACAATTCCTGACAGTCGCTGGAAAACGCTAGAAGACGAACTCCGTAACCGAACGGCGAGCATATGAGTCTGCCATCGGCGGAAAAGCATAATTCCTTTATGTAACCGGAGCCCACATTAGGTTCCTCAATGTAGTGCGTAAGCCTTGATACATTCTGATGAATTTTGTGATTTCTCGGTATGGCATACATTGAATTTTGACCCTGCCGATTTTGACCTTGCGGTCTGCCGCGATCCCCTATTATAACAACAGTGTGAGACGAGCGCGCGGGCATGTTAACGGTGACACCGCTACTCGACCTGCTTAGCCAACTACGCCGATCCGCGGCAGGGTAAAATTCTCTCTCTCGCTCACGTCGAAGCCTTGCTTCTCTGATTGCAACAAGTGCCTCCCAAACATCAGTCGAACTAACGTGTAATTCGACATTTGCTGCTGAGAAATTACTGTTGTCTAACATATTACGTCTTCGCCAATCATTCATCTGGGGATTCGATCTCGGAATCCTGTAATCCTGTTCGGCATCACGTTCACGCGCGTACGAAACTTCCTCGCGTACACTCTCACCATGTCCGTCGCGATCGCCCAGGTCTGAAGCCTGCTCCTCTCGATTGTTTGGCGTTCTGATCTCAGATGTGTTACTTATCTCTACCACTCCGAAATTCGTTCTAACTATGTGTCGCTCCGAACGTGGACTTCTTGAGTGAGAACGTACATTTACTCGACGGACTTCCTGCCAGTTGTTCGTTCTCGAAGGACGAACTGGCTGCGGGGCATCCGTGGACACAAACGAGTTTGATCTTACATCTGACATCGTCTGGAGGATTCTCACTCGATTTGCACTATCTATTACGAAGGACGACGTGATTCCGGATCGCGATGGTTGAGGCTGTTGCGTCACTTCAAAATCATCCTCTATCGACTCATTGAATACAGGTGTCGGGTCCTCGCCTTCTTTCAGCTGTTCCACTATGTCGTGCATGTCACGCTCCTGGATATCGTGTATGCAAGTCCACTGGAACAGTCGTGAATAATTCATTTTATGTCCCAATCTTTATTAATGTTTGCTTTTTCATAGATTACGTTTTTTCATTGGGCCGTTATTTTGTGAATTACACAAAATATACGTATTCTTAATAGTATCAAAATCGTCGTAAAAGTTAATTTAGAAGTGATGTTGAAAAAAAGCGTACGGAGTCTAACTCTAGCAAACTTGGAATAAGACTCCAAACTTGGGGTTCATTTATGATATATTTTATGATTTATATTTAAATTTTACCCCCAACATTGGACACAGGAAAATAAACTTCAATGATATTTAGTACGAACTATATAGAAAAATGCTCTTTCAAACACAAATGAAATAAAAATTGCATATCAAGTATTACAGATTGCTTCCTCACTATTTTTTCATTGTTCATACATTTTTGCTATGAGGAATGTATTTTATAACTTCACATAGGCCGTAAGTTATTGAAAGTCGTTGTACCTCCGATTTCTCGCCATTGCTAACATTCCTAGACAATGCGCACCAGCCTTGGGGATGTACTTGAAGACTCGATATAACTTCCGCATCATCACCAGTCGGAAAGTCGGTTAAGAATTCAACTCTATTGTAGGTCCGTGAATTCGAGAACAGGTGGGTGAATCCTGCCGCCACTGGTATAGTTGTCTGAGATAATTGCATCAAACGATACATATTTGGCTGCAAGAAAATTTGAAAAGCAATTTGTATTTAGATTGCAGGTTCACACCTTGGATTTGCAGGGACTTAAATAGACAAGTTACCTTGAATCCCGACAAATCTTGGGAGAGCGTGCTTAACTTGAGATTGTGTATAACTATGAGATAACCGGATGTAGTGCATATGAGCATTTTGGAGGCATCAGGACTGAGTCTGGTGCGCATCAAGCCATTCGTGTGAAACACTCGATTATAAATAAAGCTGTTTTCGGTAAAACTGGAAGCAATGTTTGATTGGGGTCAGTTGCGGTTCAGTAAAAGTATAATAATTACCAAGCTACCTGTTAATGTCCCATGTATATATGCTTCCATCGAATCCACTTGTCAACAATAACCCATCGCTCGGGCTATATTCAATATTTTTCACCCAATTTGAATGACCCTTCAGCGTTCTTATCCTTTGCTTCAAATTTCTTGCGTCCCACAGAGCTACGGTACTATCGTCGGAACAGGTGGCAAACATGCGTTGGTCTAAAAATCTGCAGAATTAAGATTTATTGGTTACACAAAGTGCTTTAAAGACAAATGTAAATTTGGTATTGTATACCTCACAAGTCAATGATTTACAATAGTTATTTGTATGGCAAGGGCACATAAAGGGGGTTCTTCATGAGTGTAAAAATTCCAAAGACATGTGGGGCATTCACATGAGTCAGGCCTTCCCATAATATCCCCATACCATTCACATAACCTTTTCTAACAAATTCATGAAAACAATGCTTTTCGCTTTTGGGAAGTAGGCACAGAATGGTACGTTCTCGCACCAGTGCCAGAAAAAAATACCATATTGCATTCGTATGCATGCACAGTATTTTTCTCACATGCAATGCAAAAATGTGCCTTTCTGGACTCACTTCACGTAAATGAAAAGTAGGATTTTACACGCAAGGGTTAGGAAAAAATGATTATTGTTTATTAAAGAAACAACAAAGGAAGACTCGTTCCTACCTTACACAGTTTACACAATCATTATGTGCATTGTCTATGGCGTGTATAAGTCGCCTACACAGAGGATCAAACATTAAAATGCTCTTTTTCTCACATGCTGCCAATAGTAACGATCTGTAAATAAAAAATTAATCAGCGTCGAAAGTTTTTTTTCCAGTGCAAGTGGCTCCAATGTAGTCTATACAGACAGACAAGTTATTATAAAACAATAATTACCCATCAGGAGAAAACTCCAAATTGAAAACCCCACCGTGCATAGCATTACAAAGATTTTCTCCATGATCCCAAGATGTGACTGGTTTAATAGACGAGTAGAGAGTTTTGTGGAAGTGATCTCCGTGTCCCAGGGGAAATCGTATACCAAGCTCACGTTGGCGTAGCCAAAGACCACCTGTCCCCTGTCTTGTTCTTATTTTAGGCATTTTTTGTATTTACAAAGCCTGGCAGTACAAATATGAGTATGCTACCACTCAAGATAAAGTTTTCTTTCTATGTTGTTAAATAATGCGTGTTATTAAATTTGAAGTCTAAACTGACATCTCCCAGTTCACCGATACGACGATACAGGTTTTGATCTTTATGCCTATGGAATCAGTTCAATATCTATACACTACATATAGTTTCTTTACTTGAAACAGTAGTTCAAGGTTCAGACATAGCTAGGTTATACATTGGTTGCCACTTTGATTTAAAATTCAGCCCGAGAACATTACGTTACAAAATTCTCGAAATAGCAACTCTTGAAACAACTGCCACGTTTATAAACAAATTGTTAAGATTCACGGACGTAGCACTCTGCATCGATAATCTTTGATAAGTCGACAAGTGCCTCAACTGCCTGACAGAACACAAATATACGCCATCTTTGCATTCACTGCAGTTCTACACTGATTGATAGTCACTGTAAACAGCCATGCCACGATATCAAGTATCTACTGACATTGATGTGTTGTAATTACCCTTTGTCGATTGTCAGAAATATTAATCTACTTCGTGACTCATTAAACTATGTTATCAATCATTTACGTGTTGTACGATTCGAAAGAAATACAATTTTTGTTGGTTTATTCACCTTATATGTGCCAATTTTTTTTTTCAAACAAGTAAACAACATACAAGTACATAAAAAAAACTTCCAAAAAAATGTTTTATGAACTAAATGAAGCTATGTGAGTCGAGTAGTATACAGTTCTTTACCCGGTGAACACATTTCATTGAGGCAATATAACATGGAAGATACATGTAATGTACCGATGTTTTGCTTGTACCCTAGCAGACCCGACCACTGCGAAAATCACCATGTTTTCACGGTGGTTTTCACCACGGTGGTTTTGTGCTAAAAGTTTACGAAATTTTTTGTCGGAACCACTACGCAAACCACCGCTCTATGATATTCGTTTTGAATGGTGGTTTCGATGGTGGTGACGACGGAATAATCCACCAGTCACTCAAATTTCTTTTTCCGGTGATCACTACGTACCGAAAAAAGAGTTTAGTAATATTGGAAAAAATTCGTTTCAATTATAATCTTGAATTATATCAATTTTAGGATATATTACTATATTACG
>JAPYZD010003368.1:0-13237 GCA_030522725.1 Ichneumoninae sp. B BG-2022a
GTTCACTACAAAAAATTACAAAAAGTTAATCTCCCACCCCGTAGAATTATATATTTCGATCTAAAAAAACATTTCGCGAAAGGCGGTCGTTGACAATTACGTTTAAAAGGTGCCGCATTTTTTGCGTACAAACGTCGAATGGGGCACCTCTTAGAACTTTTTGCTAGAGACCACCTTTCGAGAGGTTCAATTTGACATCGAAATCTAGACTTTAAAAAAGTGGGAGCAAAATTTTTTTTAAATGTCCTTTTTGTGAAATACCCTGGTAGTGCCATATAATTGTATGTTAATTATCTTTGTATTGGATATAGATTGTCCTATGACACGTAACGCGTAATGCCTTATCGAGATTCCAACAACGTTACTTACTCTACTCTGAAATAAGCTCAACGCGTAACCGGGTTTGCAATAACATGACATTACTGTGAAATCGGCGTCACGCACAATTCGTGACACGTTACAGCGTTGTCGATAACGTGATTTCCTCTACTGTAAAGTCTGTGTAACGCGTATTGCGTCACAGGCGTTACAATAACGTAACTTACTTTACTGCAAAGTCTGCAAACGCGTAACGCATTACGCGATGCCAGTAATGTGACTTACTCTACTCTAAAATTTGCGAACTCGTAACGGCTAACGCGTTATAAGTTTACACTGCTGTTCATGAATGCCTGGTCAGTTTTCCTATAGCGGCCCTATTCAGATCGTCCAGGCATTCATGGACAGCACCGTACCATTAAGGAGGCTCAGTTATATTTTGGTAATGTGACGTTGAAATGCCACGTACAAGTTATCTACGCCTTCTATGCCTTTGTGAAATTAAGCCATTCATGTATAAATCAATAATACCACTTGGCTTATATCGTTCAACTATTTCTCAATATATTTTGAAAAACAATGATTTTTTAAATTATTTGATATTATTTAACGTCGTATCAACTGTTATGGTTATTAGCGACGGGAGCTACTATTTTTCCTTTAGTGGGAACCGTACCACTTTCGGGGTTACTTGATATGAGTGAACGTTAACTGTACTTTTGGATGTGAGTAACAGTCGGCCTTCTAGGTTTGCTTCACGGCGCCGGAGCTTCGTCATGTCGATTACTGACTATAAACATTGGACAACTATTGACCATATATCGGCTATCAGGCAATAGATTTCAGGAACTACGTCGCGTCACAATATTTTTCTGCCAGCAAGACTACGGCACCGGGATTCGAACCGAAGACCTCCCGATACTTTGTTCTCGAGGCTAGTACTCTAATCACAAGACCAAAGTGATCGGTAAACACAATGAATGTTACATACTTAGCATGTCATTGTTACTTTTACGAGGAAAAAACTATTCATCGGAAATTTGTTTACACTTTATTGTCCACAGTTACCAAGATACAACAAATACATAAATGTACAATATATCATTTCATGTTGTACCGTCGAAGCGTGGAAATCGCATCGTAGCTGTTAGTTGCTGTATCTTCAGTATTGTCATCACTGCTATACCTTCCGAGGGCCATGTCTATAAGGGAGAAGGTACATCCGGGAAACATGGTGGCACAGTCCTGACCCTCGTGACCGGCTCTATAAGCATTTGTGTATGTGTGATGGTCCTCTGGCTCGTACGAAAACACCCTCTTCAGTGGTAACCTGTAACAAGAGACATCCAGCAATCTTCATGAAATTCCAATTTCCTAATCGGATTTGTAAATATTTAAGAATGAGTCGCAACCCATGGTAATCTATGGCATAAACCTTGCCTGTCACTTTGCCTGTACTTAGGGGGCGTCCTTTAATCATGTCGGTGTTACGTAGGGAGGGAGACGGGGGTTGCTGGAAATATCACGATTGATCATGTGGGGGGGGAGAATGGGATTCGGGATTCATCACGTTTTTTTTTTTTTTTATTTTTCTTTTTCGTTAATCTAGACAATTAACTGTTACAAGATTTGAATAGCGCGCCACTAACGTGCATCTCACTCAGAAAGCAAAAACACATCTGCTATGAAAAGGTGATCTAAATGGGTTATATATGTAAGTCCGGATGATAATATGACGATGGTCCAGCCCGAGTATCACCTTTTGTGGTGCGTACCCTCCTTACCTCTTGCTCTTATAATTTACGACATCATCCGCTCTCCAATTCCCGCCGCGGTACCTTTCCGAAAGGACGTGCACGTGCATCCTACCCTTTTCCCGGAAGGCCTAACAGTGCCTATTTTCTATTTCCCATCTGCCTGTACATTACGTAAACCTATGTCCAGGCAAGCTACTCCGCTTTTCTCAATATCGACTGAACTTCCAAGAATCTTAGACAGCTGCTTCCGGCATCTTCCACAACACCCGCCTTTTCCAGAACACTCCGACTCGCAAATTATCTCCCCACTGACGAGGCTTTCCCACGGACAAGCCTATAAGAACCACCCTCTTCCAGGCTAGTCAGTTAGTAAGTCACCGAAGTTCCGTACGACAATGTCACTCAGCCAGTTTGTACTTTAATAAACGGTTCGAGCAGTTCACGAAGTGTAAACCGAGTCTTTTCTTCCTAAAACCGCGTTCTGTAGCCGAGTTGGCTACTCGAATAAAAGAAATCAACGTTAAATAGTCAACCGCGATGGCACAATAACTATAAGTTATCCTCCGTCCAAATGCTAACTTTTGGATGGAGAGTAACTTTCGAATACCGCCCAGACGGACATATGGGACCCATTGAGATCACTTTTCGATAACTATTTTTTTTGCGCTAGCTGGGTACTGATTATAAGTATGAGTTCATTGCGCGAATATCAGACGGAGCCACCACCAGATTATTTTTTGTGACAATGCTGGAAGTCATTAGTGTTTACCTTGCCAGTTAACCGAACTTTATTCAGCACATGTTATTTCGAATGGTTTCGTGTGATAAATTATCATTTTTGCATAATGCTTTCTGAGGAAAACTCCCTATATGAACACAGCGTACCTAATCCTTGGACGAAAGACGATTGTTGTTAATTTCTTAAGTTATCAACCGATATATTATGATTAGCTTTTTCAACATGTCCGTCGCCATTAGAAATGTTTGCTTTGTCATCGTATTGAAATGAAAAATACAATAAAAGTGTCCGAATAAAATTTAGGAGTTATTATTGTATCGTGCATGGAATATTGTGTCGAAGAATAATGTTTTTCTTAATCGCGACATTCACGTGATAATCAGGGCTGGGAGTCGTTACGACTGCACGAAAAACCATCGGAGGGGTAGGGATCAAAAAGTTGTACAAAATGCATCAAGTCATTAATGGACGCCCCCTGACGGCAGGCGAGATGAGCGACACGAGTTAAGGCGTACACCACCGTGACGTCACCTCGCGCGATCTCAACCGTGTATCATGCCGTATCATGCCGTGTAATCATTATCGAATGATAGTAATACATAACCATTAATAACCGAAGTACTTTAAATAGAATTTGAATAAGAGAAATTCACAAGTAAGCAATAGCGGCAGCGTGTTTGGTAGTACATAGGTAGGAATTAGCATTAATAGGCATTAGTAGGTAAGTAGTTCGAATCCCATTTCAAGCAATTCGCCAAGATAGATATTCGTGATCGTAGCCTTTTTTCATTAATATTTTTTTTTCTTTTATAATTATCACGATGTACCACGTAATTACTTTGTTGGGCAATTATTAGTTACGATTCATTATATTAAAACTTTTACATCTACTGTAAGCACTTGAACCCATTTTACTCACTTAGGAGTAAGGTTCGGTGTTAATGTACACCGTTATAGTGTTAGAATGTACGTACAGTAAATACCACTGATTTTACACCGCGTGTTTTACATCATATTTGAACACCGCTTTTAACATCAAACTAATGGACCTATATGGACTACATGGCGATGTTAAAGAGGTGTTAAAATTAACACCGTTTTTTTAACAGTATAGATGAAACATTACTATTGTCTAGATCCTGTCCAGTTTTCCTGTATGGGACTCCCTAACCATAAGCTAGATTCAATCCGGGCGTACTCTGACAAATTTCCACACGGCAGTGGTTTATAAAATCGATCTTAGTTTTCTTATGGTATGCAATATTACATCGTGTGTACGAATATAATTTTACAGTGCAGGTAATCGTGAATTTTGACACACCTATATACACTCGGTGCAAATATTTGTACCTTTGAGAGCATGTATGATACCTTTCGAGTTTGCCATGACTGCAAAGCAGATGGTACCATTGGCGGTCTTATGCCATATGCCTGAAAGACTATGTAGTTCTTCTTCCTAATCCAAATCCAGTCTGTGCCGATATCAAAAACTATAATTAACTTTTTCCACGGCTGCTACCATTTGCGGTCAAAAGGATAGTTTTATCCAAAAGAATAGTTTTACTCGCACAATTATGTCATAGCCAGGACAACACTTTCAGGCACCTAAGTACCCTAGGTTACTTCTGCTACTTTGGCTAAATGGGAGGGTATTATTTTTGAGTGAACAGACGTACATTACGGCGGCAAAATTCAGAATTAAACAAGCAATGAGACAAGGGAAAATGATATATATTAGCAATGAAGGTACACATTGCTCTATGTCTTTTTTCTAATGCTTCAGTCAGACTTTTTAGCAACACCTCGTGTCTACATGTGCACATTTACTTTTATAACGTATTACCTCTGTTAAGAAGATTCAGAGGAATCTCACGAAGCCGTGATGTATTTGATTGGTTGGAGGATTGAAAGAAATAGGCTTGTAGTTTAATTATACGCTTAAGAATGTGAACGATTTATTTTCGATGTACATTGAATGAACTGGAGACGATAACTGAATTTCTCTCGCCGTTTCGGTAACAAAAGTGAGAGTGTAAGTGTGTAGGAGAGTCTGAGCGTGACTGTCGTGTGTGTAAATGTGACAGTTTGTTGTGATGAGGATGACAACACGGCGCTCTCGAATATTCTGGAAACACCGAGAATCGGCTCCGTAAGAATATGATCGAATATTCTCGAGAGTGTCGAAAAATCGACGTTTTGCCGACACAACCTCACTTAATGCTAACCGCCACCACGCCAAAGCAGCTATGTTGTATTAAGTCTTACGTAAACGCTATCCTCATCATTTCTTCGACTAGAGTATTTCCTTTGGGCATCAGTCGCTGAGAGGCCTCGCAGAGCGCCCTTACAATGCACATACGTCCTTCAAAACCCATTCTGAAAATAGAAATAATAGGATAAATGAACCGTTAAACGGTGGAAATCTTTTATAACGTTTCTAGTTGCCTGGTCAGTTATTTAAGTGGCCGATGTAATGTATTAACTGAAACGTTTGACAATCTCAAGATCACTTCATGAGCTTCAGAGACGCCCTTGGAACGATACTGATAATGCCACTCGAGTTCTACGTTGAAGAAAAAGTTTATAAGTTTTTCGGGATTGCCTCAAATTGGTTTGTGATCACATTCATGCATTTCGCGCTGCTCGAGTGATTTGACCCTTCATCATAGGCTTCAGCAAAACGGTCGATCATAGGCAAAATTGTCTACCCGTGAGGGTGGTGATACAAAAGGAATTTATGAAATTGGGTTTGAGGCAAAATGTTTAGATTAAGAATCCGGATTGTTAGTTTAGAGTGAAGCTCTAATTAATGAAAAAAAATGTTAAGAGAAATTGTTAGCGGTTAAGGAGGAAAACACGCAGTATCCTAACGGCATATAATGGGATCCTTGTCACAAGTATAGCAAAAACAAATTTGAAATGGAAGGAATAATAGGTATGTCAAGCCGGTGTTTTCGCGTCGATCGCCCCGAAGGCTTACCGGATGGTCGAACGTCGGTGCTCGCTTGACCGCGCTAAAGTACGTCCTTGATTATGTTGCGACGTACGGCCGCGTGATGCCTATTTTCGATAGCTGTCGCGGGAGAGAGTATGGTATTGACTCTCGCGCGTCTCGGAGACTATCCCAACTGCTAAAGTCTCGCGTGATAGCAGGATTACGCGCGTCGGCGTGGGTGTTTGCGCATCATTTCGACGCTGAGCGGAGTGGGCTATATCTTCGACGTAACTTTCGGTGTCCTCGACAACGGTCGAAGCCTACTGTTTTCGATGGTAAATATAACGCGAACTTGGAGACGGCCTTGGTCGAGATAATGTAACGCTTTTGACAAGTGTGAAATTTTATAACTTTGAAGATTACTACGCACTCAATTTAACGAATTGAGAAAAAATATGGATAATTTCAGGAGGCGTTGTAATAATTCCCTGTGTCCGAGATTTCTCTCTGAATCGATAGCGTTCGGGTGTTCTAGGCTACCAATTATCTTCGGGTTTATACTCGTATTCGAGTGGAGAAAATTCAAGTTTCTAGTAAACGAGGCTTCTAGTAAACGCGTTCGCGCGCTACGTAATAACCATGGATGTTTTATGAAAGTCACGACGGTCTTTACTCGTTATTTTACATCGCAAGCTGCTGCCTTAGCTCACAACGAGGGTCCCGAATACTAGACGAATATGCGTAGAGTCTCGGAAAATCTAATTGAGAGATTTTGGCGCAGATGATTCGTTTGTCCAATTGGTTGGGGAAATAAATGCGGGATGCACGAGATTAGGATGGATAAAAATGAATGATTTTATTTAGCTTTGATACGTCTGTTGCTTTTACACGCATACGTTCTCTCACACTTAGACGTAGATCGACTGACTTCCCTGCCGCTTCGATCGTCGACCCGAACAACCGTCGGGTTCTTTTGTTCGGCCTCGGCTGACAACGCAGTACCACCGCGCCACCTAGAGTGCGAAAACTCAACCTATCCAATACTCACGCCGTTTGAGTACTCAATGTACCTCTGTAATCCTAAAATACTACATAAATAAAGGAATCTCTCTCGAGGCACAGCCTTCGTAAAAATATCAGCCTTTTGGTTTTCAGACGGTACAAACTTTACGGATATTTCTTCACTCGCGACCTTCTCCCGAATGAAGTGAAACCTGACTTCAATATGTTTCGTTCTTTTATGAAACTCCGGATTTTTCGTGAGTCTGATCGCGCTCTGATGATCGACGTGTAACACAGTGGCTTTTTCACACGTCGCGCCTAAATCTTTGGACAGCTTCCGCAGCCAGACAATTTCTTTGACTGCAGCTGTTGCTGCTACATATTCGGACTCTGTTGTGCTAGGCGTAACTATTTCTTGCCCCTTACTCGCCCACGTGACTAGACCGTCAGCACAACTAAAGGCATATCCTGTCGTAGATCTACGTGTTTCGAGATCCCCCGCAAAGTGCGTTTCACAAAAACCCGCGAATTTCGAATCTCTCCTAAGACTTTTGTACACGATCCCTATGTCTTTTGCTCCGTTGAGATACGCGAAGATCCGCTTCGCCGCTGTCCAATGTACCAAGCTATGCATGTTCAAAAATGTTCCGATCGTATTTACCGCGTAGGCAATGTCTGGACGTGTAACTACCGCCCAAGAACATCAACGATCCTACCGCTTCCCGACACGGTGAATTTTGGTCGAATTCGCTATCGTTTGCTACTTGTCGCAGCACCGGGTGTGGAACCGCGGGAACGCACACAGATTTCGCTTCTGCCATTCCGAACTTCTCGAGTATTTCTCCGACATACTCGTTCTGATGTACAAACATCGTTTTTTTAACCCTGTCACGTACGATTTACAATCCTACAAACCTAGTTGCATCGCCCAGCGTTATCTCTAACGCTTCTCGAAGATACTTAATAATACTATCGATCACACTTGACGATTTACAAGGAATTAGTCCATCGTCAACAAACAACACCATGTACACTTGCTCGCTCTCCACTTCACCGTAATAAACGCACTGATCGGCCTCAGATTGCTCCAGATTAAACTTTTTAATGAAACTGTTGAACTTAGTGTTCTAACATCTGGGCGCCTGTTTCAGGCCGTACAACGACTTGTTCAGTCGACATACAAACCGATCACTCGCACAGTTTTCTTCTTCTACGACGAGCACGCCCTCAGGAATCTTCATAAAGATTGCCTCTTCTAGCTCGCCATAGAGGAATGCCGTGCAGACGTCAAACTGCGCCATCTCGAGATCTTCTTGTGTCATGCGTGCCAGGAAGATCCTGAACGAATCGTATCGCACGACCGGTGCGAACGTCTCGACATAATCAATCCCTTGTTGTTGAAGGAATCCCCTAGCGCACAGCCTTGCCTTGAACCGGCGTCCATCGTCCGACTTTCTACGCACGATTTTAAAAACCCACTTGGAATCTATGAACTTCATAGTGTCGGCTTTCCCCACCAGCGTCCATGTTTTATTTTTCTCGTGAGCCCTAAGTTCGTCCTCGACCGCTTTGACCCACCTTGAGTCATCTGATCCGTTGACTGCTTCACCGAAAGTTTCCGACACTTTGTACTCGACAACGTCGACTTCATGGAGGTACCTTTGCGGACACCTCAGATTGTCTCGGTTTCTGAGCTGACGATCAATAACAACCGCGTGTTGTTGATTCTGTTGTCTTAGCTCCTCTCGAACTGGATCGGCCGGCTATTCGTCCTCGTCGCTAACGTCGACGACCTCTTCCGCTGCGGCATCAGTTCTCGGCAGCGTAAGAGTTTCTTCCTCCGGAATTTCCTCGTTCAGATTCTCAGAGACGGCCGTCTCGTTGAAGACCCCGTCCCTGGACACGATCACATGTTTCTTTTCGGGATCGTAGAATCGAAAATTCGATGACTCTCCCTGATATCCAGCCAACAGAAGTTTTCTCGACTTATCGTCTAACTTCCTTCGAAACTGTTTCGGCACGTATGCGTAAGCTGTCGTCCCGAAAATACACACGTGCTGCAGATTCGGTTTTCTACCTGTCCACATCTCGTACGGTGTCTTCAAGTCCTTCCGACTTGAATGAGTCGTTCGATTGAGTATTGCTCAATCGAAGCGGTAAGTACACGGCTGTACTTACCGCTTCAGCCCATAAGCTCTTTGGCAGCTCTTTGACTCGAAGCATAGTACGCGCGCACTCGAATATCGTCCTGTTCGCCCGTTCCGCCTTGCCGTTTTGTTGCGGCGTGTACGGTGCTGAGTTCTCCATTGTGATCCCTCGCTGCTCCAGGTACTCGTTCATTCGAGCATTTTTATACTCGCCCGCGCTGTACAATTGACTGTACAATTGTCCAACACTTCGTTTTTGTATTTTATAAAATACACGTAGTAGAAACCCGAAGCCTCGTCTATAAACGTGACGTAATACACCGCACCACTGAGAGACTCTACTTGGATTTTCCCGCACACGTCTGTGTGAATAACTTTACCCGGTTTCGTGCTTTGACGACCTTGAAGTTCATTGAAAGGCAATCGGTGAGATTTACCGAACTGGCATGGCTCACAGAAGAACTTCTTCGCTTTCTTGATTTTCACGCCGCCGACAAGTTCATTCTTGACCATATCGACCAGCTCTCTAGCGCTCACGTGCTCGAGGCGTTCATGCCACACTCTCAAGTCTGCTGCCGTAACGTTCACTTCGTCCAAACTTCGCGGTGCCACGACTCGAAAAAACAATCGGTAAATTGCATTGCTTTGCCGCGTGTCGAAAGGTTTTGTTTCAATGCCACGCTTCACCGTCACTGTGGAGTCGTTAAACTCGACCACAAAGCCTTTTTCGGTGCACGCACCTACCGAGAAAAGATTTTTCTTTACTCTAGGCACGTACCCCTTCGATGCTTCCACGAACCCATTTCCCGCCGACAAGTTTTTCGATATTAATCGTTCCTTCGCCTCCTACTACACACACACCATTGTAGTCGACGAACCAATCTCGTCGATAAGATATATGACGCGACGCCCCGCTGTCGGTCAGCCAGGCATCTTCCTTATCAAACGCGAGTAATTGTTCCACTTATTCCGGCGACGGACCGACGCTTGTTTCGCGCACTTTTTGTCCACTTCGTGCCTCGTCACTCGCAACCACAAAGGCAACATCCTGCGAATCACTATTGTCCCTTTTTTCGCGATCCTTTTTCTTGAAGCACTCGACTTCTTTCTTCGAACGTCGATTTTTCCCGGCACTGTTCAATGGCGATTCTCCTTTCACTCGACCGGTTTTTGTAACGGCCAGCGCCTCAGAACGTTCTTCAGCTCCCTCATGCTTCTTTTCTTCGCGTAGAAGTCTCTCCGTGAGCCCGTCGATCGTGTGATTCCTCGAATCTATGTTCTCCCACACCACCCGGAACGTCTCATATTTCAGCCCCAGGCTCGTGAGAATCTTGCCCATGACTTGCGTGTCGGAGATTGCCTCACCTAAGTCCTTCAACTGTCCTGCCATATTTTTCACTTTGGCTATGTGCTGCGCTATCGTATCGCCCGGCGTCATTGCGTATCCATGGAACTTGTTTGTTAAAAACAGTTTGAGAGATGACCCTGAAGATATCTACGTCGGATAAAATTTCATGTTTGGCACGCCATAACTCCCGTATTTTTCATCGTACAGACTTTTCTCTGGGCTCATTTTCTTCGTTATAAAATTCTCTAGGTGAGCTTTTTTTATTTTTATTTATTTTTTTTCTGAGCCAGTGGATTGAAAACAAATCTTTGGCACGCCGTAACTCCCGTATTTTTCATCGTACAGACTTTTCTCTGGGCTCGTTTTCTTCGTTATGAAATTTTCTAGGTGAGCTTTTTTTTTTATTTTTTTTTGGAGGCAGTGGATTGAAAACAAATCTTTGGCACTCCGTAACTCCCGTATTTTTCATCGTACAGACTTTTCTCTGGGCTCATTTTCTTCGTTATGAAATTCTGTATATAAGTCTGTACGATAAAAAATACGAAAGTTATGGCGTGCCAAAGATGAAATTTTGTCAGACGTAGATATCTTCAGGGTCATTTTGAGAGACTGATTTTTGTTCGTGCACTCTACACAATTCGTCCCAAATTTCTTTAGCCATCGTACACGTGATTAACTTATCGAGCTGTGCTTTCTCGATCGACGTCGAGATTAGCACTTGTGCTCTCGCATCGTCCTTTTCCCATCCTGTTTTCACGGCCGCTTCCGCGTCTGCCACCAGCACTCTCGTATCATCGACGATGCTTTTCACGCCCGACGCAACGAACACCGAACACATCTAGACTCTCCATCTGAGAAAGTTTGCCCCGTCGAGCTTTTCAACTTGCCTTGTAACGATTTCTTCTGACATCTTGTCAGTGATTCCCGACCAAACACACGAAACTCGCCCGCACACGTTCTGCCCGGACAAAGGAACAAACACGCACCTAAGATGGCTACCGGGTGGTCAACCGGCTTGACCATCCACAAGTCACTTTTTCGACTCTCTCGTCTTTCTTATTTATTTCCACACAGCCAGACTGACTGGACTCATAACCTTTTGGCGCAGATGATTCGTTTGTCCAATTGGTTGGGGAAATAAATGCGGGAGGCACGAGATGAGGATGGATAAAAATTAATGATTTTATTTAGATTTGATACACTTGTTGCTTTTACACGCATACGTTCTCTCACGCTTAGACGTAGGTCGACTGACTTCTCTGTCGCGTCGATCGTCGACCCGAACAACCGTCGGCTTCTTTCGTTCAGCCTCGGCTGACAACGCAGTACGACCGCGCCACCTAGAGTGCGAAAACTCAACCTATCCAATAAGAGAAAGCGCTCTAAGAGCCACTACGCGATACCCTAGATCTTTAAGACTGTCGGCAAACCGTTTTGCATAAATCGGCAAACCGTTTTGCATAAAAGTCTAACTTGACAGTTGACCTTGAAAAACGTTGAAAATTGCAATTTTCAACGTTTGAAATTGAAATTAACATTTTCATGTCGCTCGTTCAAAAAGTTGAAAATTGAAATTTTCATGTAGCTTTCTCATAATGTTCCTTTGTTCGCGAAGTTTCCTCTATGAAGTCAAAAGTCTTCTATAAAGTTAGTTAATATCCGATTAACGGATTGGCTTTACGTTTCTGACAAGACATGATCACAAGAAATAGGCTAAAACTGTCGGAAGACACAAATCAAACGGCGAGATAACTTACGCGTTCATAATGATCTCCAGCTTGTTATAAAGTTCTCGACGATGCCGCCTCCGTATATAGTTGAAGTCAGCTTTCTTATATTTCTTGCCAATGTGAGGGGGGAAGACCTGGGGATAATAGTAATTCCTATCGTTGTTCCAACCAGCGTGGTGCTTCATATAGTTCGCATTGTCATATTTTTGATCGTATTTCTTCAACCCAACCGGATTCGTTCTTAACTCTAAAAACGGCTCCAGGGCTGGTTTACTCTCATTGGGTAGATCGTAAGATATTCCCCAGTTAAGACCCTCCGTGAAGATGTTGTCCGATGTCAAGGTGTGCACTGTCATGCAAAGGGCAATCTGCAATCATAACATGAAACGGATATTTGACAAAGAAGATATCATGATACTTTATTAACCCAATTGAATATTTTGATGAAGCTGTTATGTCAGGATAGGTATTCATGTTTTCGTACAATTTTTTAGATTCCAGAGAAGAAAAACCGGTGCGGTGACCTAGTGGTTAGCGTGCTTGCCTCGAGACCAGAGCACCGGCAGGTCGCGGTTTCGAATCCCGGTGCCGTCGCTTAATCAAAAAATGAAAATATGGGTGAGACAAAGCTCCAATATATATACGAGTCATTTACACGTACCTATACGTGTGTACGTCACGTATATACCTGTAGTCGATGTTTACATTCCTCGGCTTCGGCATGACGTAGCTCCGGCGCCGTAAAGCGAACTTGGGACCGACTGTATCGGCATATGATTTTCCGCAGTTTTTCTATGCCCGTGGTAAATATGCCATGGCAAATGCGATACGGTGGGTAAAGACGGATGCGGCCGCACTTTGGGGGGACTGGCTCGCGGCACAAATGCTTCGGATAACGAATAATTAAATAATAATATGTAGTAAGCCGAGCCGACCCGCTATAAGATTCTAAAAATGGAGTGTGTAAGTGGGGGAAAATGCAAAAAAAAAAAGATTCCAGCGAAGCTGATCGTCACAGCGGCAACCGCACTGCACAGGACTAGGGATGTGCATGCGTCCCAGAAAGTTCGAACAGTTCTCTGTCTGACTCAAAATAAAACTGTTCGAACTCGTTCGAACCAAGTTCGAATACTTTAAATGCTTCGGACAGTTCGGACAGTTCGGACATTTAATGTGTAAAGATTCAGGCACGAAACCCTCCTCTTATGCTCGACCCGAAGGTCTCACGCCCATTAAGAGCAAACGCAACAAGGTTCCCTCT
>JAPYZD010003369.1:0-13490 GCA_030522725.1 Ichneumoninae sp. B BG-2022a
ATATATATATATATATATATATATATATATATATCATCCACCGTGTAACGTTCGTGTAACGAATCGTAACGCGAAAACGTTCGTTCGGAGGGCTCGCAGGCTTGTCGATCGAACGAAGTAATTAATCGAGGATTGGTTTAATCGACGCGATAATTCCTGATGCCGGGAACGCCGTACATGCTCGAATCAATGCCGAAACGATAGAAAAAGGACGAAAAAAAACTAAACGAATCGTACACATATAGAGTCGCGAGGGTCGACGAACGGAATGGAAAACAGATACAATAATTACGCCGGTTTAATCCTCTCTCGCTGTACAGCGCTGATTGAAATCTCGAGTGCCTCCGTGTCGACGAGCAACTCGTGACAGTTTAACAAAACAATGGGAGAGAAAAAAAATACAGCCAATAACAAAAATTGAATGAAAATTCTGTACCGACGAAATTTTCCGTATGAATATTTCAATCTGTAAATCGAACGGCTCGGCTGTATTTCGATTGAAAAAAAAATTTAGTCTGTCGATGAGGAATTTTGTAAACCAGTAATTGTTTCCGCGATGAATTAATTTCGGCGAATTAATTTGTAGTTTGAAGCTGCTGAACATTTTTTTTTTTTTTTAAGTAAATTGTATCGAATGTGTAGTTTGGTTTGTATCGCCGGTGAAGTTTTGGACAGACAGATTGGCGCATCGCGACGAGAAATCACGTGAAACGGGAGAGTTACAATTCGCGGAACAATCACGTTCTCCGTTGGTCCGTTTCGATTGTATTCTACTGACATTTCCGTGAGCCATCGTCGTTATCGGAAGTCAACGTTTCCGTACTGTGAGCCATTCTCACGCGATCGCGGTTACGCCATCGATTCGGAATTGCGTTACATACCGCGAGGCGTAACAATAGCGATTCGGACGGTAGTTGAAAGAGGAGACCGGGGTCACTTGACACACCCCATTGGTCCCACATTACAATTTGTATTCATTCTAGTGTACGACGAATCGATTTTTCCTTTGGAAAACACGAAGATAAAGTCTTCGTCTCCCTTAAGATGGGGCTAAAGATTAATAACTTAACTTCAAAATGTTTTGAAGATGTATTTCTCCATAACGGTTTTTCATTGTATAGAATCGTTTTATAACTTTTTTATAATGCATGGTTATTTATATTTCACATGTCCTCAATCTGAAAAATATTAATTTATATGAATTTGCAAAAATATTAACTGGTTTGTGCTAATTTTCGAAAAGGTACATATCCGTTCAGTTTTTTTCAAAGAATAATCCGTAATTTTTGCTCGATTTCGATATAGTACGGCTCATAGTCTTCCTTGAAAGATACTCTACGAATTTACCATCTAGATATTCGATAGTTTTTTCTATTAAAAAGTGGCAGCCTTTTGTTTATCCATCGTCGGAATTCCTTCATAAACAAACAGCTGCAATTTTTAAACGGAAAATACTATCGAATATCTAGGTGGTGAATTCGTAAGCACCTTTCAAGAAAGAGAATGAGCCGTACATAAAAATCGAGCAAAAAGTGCGGATTATTCTTCGAAAGAAAAAAAAAAAAAAAAAAAAAAAAATGAAATTCCCTTTTCGAAAATTAGCACAAACCAGTTCATATTTTTGCAAATCCATATAAATTAATGTTTTTCCAATTTAAGGACATCCTTAATCCAAATAACCATCCACTATAATCAATAGATGCGTAACTTTGTGTAATGACTTTAAAAATATAGCACTCATTTGACTAGTGAGAAGAGCTCCAACCTCCTCAAAAAAAAAAAAGCTGCGACACCTCCGATCGATCTCGTTGCTGGCAAAAGCTTTCGATGCTGCAAGCCCCAGTGCCCCAGACAGTTTCCTGAAACCAGAGATGCCTCGAATTATAAACCATTCGATAAAAATACACGAAAAATAATAATGGTATTTAAAAAATATACATATCTTTTTTAAAGGTCGCCAACGATCCTCAGAAGCTGCTCAAGTGCCTGCGGGAAATACCGATGGAGACTCTGTTATCGGCGCCGGTGCAGGGTCTGGCGTTCGCTCCGGCCTTCGGTCCGAGCATCGACGGTGTCGTAATCGACGCCGGTGATCCCGACGATCAAGACTTCACCCTGCAAATCGACACAATCAACACCCTCAACAATATTCTCCTCAGGAAGG
Organism: Ichneumoninae sp. B BG-2022a; assembly: GCA_030522725.1. Classification (NCBI taxonomy): domain Eukaryota; kingdom Metazoa; phylum Arthropoda; class Insecta; order Hymenoptera; family Ichneumonidae; species Ichneumoninae sp. B BG-2022a. The sequence goes on from JAPYZD010003369.1 coordinate 2,165, forward strand.
GAGTGATAGCCAAGTTATCAAGGTACAGTCTAATAATTCAACTAAAAAATATATTTAAAAAAAAAAATTAAAATTTTACAGAAAAGAAGTAAATGTATATTTTTAACAAAGTTACAATAGCTACGGACTCACCGTCTCGGGCCATTTGATACATGGTCCAATGAATAAAATTCGCGTTTATCACTGACCCGTTTTTTTTAAACGAATTTCACCGGGGAATAAGAAACAAGAAAGAGTCGGCGCGGCGCTTCCACAGTACGATCCGACTATTGTCTCGTTTCCGAAACCTCCCCCACCATCCCGCCGGCGAAGATCCCGCGGAACGAACAATAGATGAACGCTGAAAGTTACGATGGTCTCCGGTGGTGTACATTGTGCCGCAGTAAAGTATACGCTCATGGTAATTGACCATTAAAATCCGTGAGTTACCTCGCGGTGTATCGGGCGGTACAATTTCTCGGGGTCGCCCCAATCCCCGCTCTATCCCTGCATCCAACACTGAATATGCAATTCGGCACCGGCGCCACCGCGCTTCCGGTATTTCTCTTTGAAGTGCCGACACGGGCGGCGAACAATTAAACCACCGAGATCGGCCTTCCTCTTCGCTCTTGAATCACTTCCAGTTAAATTGCTCGCGTTTGCGAATAAAAAATTCTGACCTCCGCGACGAGAAATTCAACGATTCGTCCGACGGTCGCGGAACCATCACCGAAGCGATCTTCTTTGTCCCAAGGGCTTGAACATTTTTTTTTTCTTTGTGGAAACGGACCATGGTTTTTCAGAAAATATAACATTTCTGATATTTTGTCTCAAATAAAATAAAAATAGAAAATAAATAAAAAATTAATAATATCCTTGCTGGGTAAGACCTTAACGACGTATTTTGGAACCTTGGTCTGACACCTGTTTAAGGAGGGTGTATCGTTACTTTCTCAGCCAAAAGTGAGATTCGGAAAGTATTTAGAATATTTCCCAATGGGACAAGAATCTTTAAAAAAAACAAGCATTCGGAACGTTCTAAGAACGTTGATTATACATATTAATAATTCCACAAAGTTATTAACAAAAATTGAAAAAAAATTCTTCAACAAAATAACCGGCAACGTTTTTTTTTACCAGAATTGATTCGTCAAGTCACGAAATTTAGATGTTTTTGCGAAAAGACTACACTTAAGAAGCTTCTCGATAATCGATCAAAAAGATTCGCAAATATAGCTTAATCATGTTTCGATAAACAGGATTTCCGAAAATTAGAAAAGAAATCGGAAACAATTCGTATGCATTTGGATAAATCGTGAATTGACGAATACATTTTGGCTGTCGGTTTTTTGTCGACCAATTTTTTTCAGTAGTTTATTAATAACTTTTCGGATTTATTAATATGTAAAATCAATGTCCTTATCACCTTCCGAACGGTTGATTTCTTTCAGATTTTTGTCCCATTAAGAAGAATTCAAACATGGTGACCGTTTTTTCCCCGCAAAAAAATTCGCTGACTTTTCACTGACCAATTAAAAATTTTCCCTAGCCAAACTTTTAACGACTTCTAATAAAGGAAATTAATGATGCAAATAAAAATGCTTAATTATTGTATTAATGTTTAATTCTATTTTATTTAATTTTTTTTTTTTAATGTTTCATTTTTTTTAAGGCTCCCTGTTATGTATTTCTTATTTATTTATACAAAATTCGGTGACAACTTAATTTTTCCCTGACCAATTTTGAAATTCCCTGACTTTTCCCGGTTTTCCCTAACCGCGGCCACCATGTCAAAATACTCTCCGAATCTCACTTTCGGCTGCGAATGTAAAGATTCGCCCTCCTCAATGCCAGAAAAATTCCACCGGGAAATTTCCCACAATGCCCCAACCTGGGCGTTGTTTTGCAACGATGCATGGACCGCTTATCCGCTTTGTGAATCAAAGTGAATAAAAATTGATCGCCCACGGTCATTGCTATCCATTTTTTCAGTATTTTTTATCAAAAAATGTCCAAAAATAAAAAACAAAATAGAACAAAGCATTGCGCTCGAATATCCGAGCGAAGCCCTCGGTCGCGTTTTTCCGGCTCCGGTCGACTCCGGTCGAGTTCCGTGCAAAATACGCTTCGCCAAACGGGTGGGATAGTTTTCCTGTACCTCGGCTAAAAACAAAAAAAAAAACGTTAACGGGTACGAGCAAACCGAGAGAGAAAGAGGAAACAAAATAAAGGAAAAGCTAAAAAGGAGAAAATAGCCGAATGGAAGAGCAGCGGGAAAGGAAGAAAGTGAACGGGAGTAACATAAAACCTTAACGGTATTGCGGCGGTAGCAGAGCCGGTCGCTTAATGTGTAACATCAACGGGGGCGGCGAGAAAGTTGGGCGCGATCGGTAGAAAGACGACGGGACGAGAAACAAGCGGGGCCGTTCGAGAAATTCGTGCGCGCTTATGGCAAGAAGTGCACTCGGCCGCCGCGGTGTGGCGCTCGCGTCCGAGGGGGCGAGGACCGAGTCGTAAAAGTTAATAAGCTCCATTACCGCGAGGAAAATGTCTCTGGGATGGTAAACGGAACTAAAATTAGCCACAAAGTCGGCGGAACTGAATATCCACTGTGCATAGACCACGGTTAACTGCGAGCGAGAGGAAAGCGGCGAGAGGGCGGGCATGAAAGCGCCGCGAATGCGGACGGCGCTACCGGAAGCCGTGGAGGAAGATGCGGGCCAAAGGAATACAGGATGAAGAGGAGGATAAAAAAAATGAAGAAAAAGAAAACGAAGGCTCGAACTCGTCCGTTTCCTTTTCAAAGGACTCCTCGGACAGATTACTTTAGAAACGTTGCTACAGCGCTGTAACGATGAATAGTAAATAAGTCGCGGTACCGGAAGGGTGGGGGGGGGGGGGGAGAAAACCGGGCAAAGCAGAGGCGAAAGAGTGCAGAATAGTGAAAGAATTGCACATAGCCACCGTTCCGAGGCACCTGAGAAACTTTTCAACTTTCAACTTATCTTTCACATCTAATTGTGTAGCTGTGTGTCTGTGTATATATATGCACTACGTGAGAGTGGCGATGGCACTGCTTTGAGTAATCTCCCACAAATTATCATCATTATGGAGTACTTTCTGCGTCAAGTGTCTCAAAACTTTATTTCTACCCTTTTAGCGAAACTTTATTTTTCAAATATTTTTTTTAACCTTTTTTTTTAATTCCATTGTATCTCGTGCTTCGGAGGATATTTACTCGGGGAGTTAATTAACGATTTAATCAGCTAAGAATTATTTTTTCCTAATTACTATCTCGCCGAGCTTCCTTTCTTGGAGATGTGATTCTTGATGTTTTTTTTTTCTCTTTTTCGTCGACTTGAAGATCTGACGAAATCACGGTAGGGAAGTTCTCACCGAGGTCGCGCGGTTACGGGATTTGACCCTTTTTTTTAAGGACTGCTAAGAAGTTGCTCGAGGCCGAGGTGGGAGGGATGAGCAGTTTACTCGGGGGAGGCCGGGTGAGCCGAGGACGGAGAAAAGAAAATATAACTCCAGCCTATTTCACGCAATAGCGGAAACGTGGCGCTGAATAGCTAAAACGAAAGGAGAGGATCTCGTTATGCGGGTAAACGGGGCGTGCTAACTAACCGCACGGTTACCTCCGGTAAGCCGACTCTCTTACCGCCACTTGTACCTTACAGTTTCAAGCTGGCGTCGTAGTCGTCGTACTCGTCGTTGTGGAGGGTAGTGCGGTGTACCTTATCCGCGGCAGGGAAAAAGCGAAGGCGCAAACGTAGCGCTCTAAACCGAGCCCCCGGTAGACAGAGGGCTCTCCGCCACTTTATAAACATGACCGTGCCCCACGTGCGCATCGTTGGAATTCAATGATTCAACCTAGATTTCCGACGGCCAAACCCGGCCAGACCCGGATAACTGCCAGCGGTGCTTCCAAACAGTACGCTCCCTGTTTCACACACAAAACACCCTCCGGGCACACTCATTCCTGGAACAAAAAAATATTGTTCATTTCTGTTTTGTTTCAAAACCGATTTTTACGAAAAGTCCTGAAATATGATAATTTTTTTTTTATTGGAAACTTCAAAAAATCTAAATAATTTCAATATTTCTTTATTTCGAAAATTGTAGAAAATCAAAAAATGTCAAAATTTCAACATTTCTAAAATATCAAGAAAATGTTGAAGTCAAATTTCAAAAGTTTTAGGAAGTCAAATTTCAAAAATTTTAACAAGTAAAAAAATATCAAACCAAAAAGCGAAAAAATGTCAAAAGTGCAAAAGAGGATTAAAGGTGCGTGCAGGATGGGCAAAAAGTCGAGGATCGCCGAAACTCATCCCCCCCGGTGGCAAAGGTTCAAAGTTCTTTATCGCCCCTCGACGAATTTTTGTCGCACTTCGCGGTGACTCTTGACTCGCGAGGTCGCTGGCATGACCCGAGCGCGGCACACAAAACAAAGCGCGACGTGTACTGAACCACGTTTTTCTTTTTAATACCCCTTCGGCACAGACTCGAATTATAAAGCGCCCTCGTGAACTCGAGTTCGTACTGCTATTAGGGGTTTACGGGTTTATTCGAAAATTCGACGAGCGATGAAGAGCACAGGAGACGGGAATCAATGTCGATTCCGTTTTGCGCATGCGCGCGCCGCTACCGAGTGGACGCACGCACTCGATTATTCCCCGAGCTCGATAGCCGTAAAATTGCCATTCCGCGGGACGAGCAACTCTGAACTCGTGTATCCGCATGTGTGTCGATGTAACAAGTAGTAGGCTTTCCGTTTTTGCCGGGATTATTTACTCTGTTTCACTCGGTAACGGTCAACGTGTTGCCCATATACTTTGTAAATCGTAATCGTACCCGAATTCGCCATCGAATCGAGAGAACGTAATCGACTGGATCCCGCCTCTCATTACCGCAAGCCCGCTTAATGCTCCGTGTATTATTGCTACTATTTACTGCGTGCTATCATTTTGCACCAGTGCATACGCTGTATTGGGCACGCTGCCGTTCGATGCGTCCTCCAAATTTCGCGTTTTCAGAGGGTTCGAATCTTTCCCGACATCGAGTGATTAAAGTTGAAACTTGTAAACGGAAGAACAACATTAATAATAACGGAGATTCGGTACTCGCAAGAATATTTCTGCTACAGATACAATCGCAAAAAAAAAAAAACTGAAAAGAAAAATTTGTCAAAGTAGGATAAAAATATTAAAATACTTGGCGACCAATAATTAAGCCAGAATTGACCTCGTGCATCGTCGAAAAAATCGATCAAACGAATAAACTTAGAGTCCGCGAAATTTCACGTTCTCAGGAGGCTCGAGTCCTTCCCGATATCGGGTGATTAAAGTTGGGACTTGGAAACTGAGGGATAATAATAATGATATCCGAGTATCGCTACTCGTGAAAATATTTCTAGTACAAGATTCAGTCGAAAGCAAAAAAGAAAAGTCTGAAAAAGTATTCATTGTTCTCATCGTGGAATCGAAAAATTATTTTTCAAAATCATAGTAGATTTACCGTCTCAACAGGTGATTCGTAGCGAAACGCAAGATGCTCTGAAGAATGCATTCAGGCTTTATAAGTGTTTATAAAAGTCTCTACGAATTTGTATCGAAGCATAACAAAACCTGAAAAAAATACACAGGTCACGATTCAAAGAAACTGTTTGCCAAATCGTGTCGAGAGATTTTGTGCAGATTCGGAGAAAACACGCAGTCACGTGATCGCCGTGAACCGCATAACTCCCGTCTTTTGCCCTTCGGGCAGTCGCGAGTTAAAAACACTTCGCGTCCCAACACTTTGCCCCAGAATCGTCCGCGTGGATCGACAAAAAAAAAACTCTATAGACCGAACAAATTTACAGTTGGCGAGTAACAAAGCCGACCATATTCCGCGTATTTGCAATATCGCTTAGAAAAATTGAAATTGAAACAGCGACGGTACACAAGTTAGTGAAAACAATAACGTGAATTCTGTTTTCTATTGTGGGTTATGTGCGCCGAGTAGAAAAAGACAAAAAAGAACTGGATTGCCGGCTCGAACGAAGGAAGAGAAGAGCGAAACGAGCTGGCGTTGCCGAGGAACATTATTATATCTATGTAGCAGAACGTATAAAAAGTAGGAAAAAAAAGAAAGGAAAACAAAGAATGCTTGAACGGTTGTTTTCGTTTCGAGAGATATGAGAAGCCACCCGTGCTCGTTCTTCTTTCCATTTCTCTTTCTACTCCACTCGGTGTTTGCAAACAACAAACATGGCGCACACTGCGCTATATATGGATGCACACATACATGTATACATATATACAGGCCGCGAGCGGTTGCTGGACGCGCGAAAGGCTACGATTCGGCGAGGATGCGCTGTAGAAAGTCATTACTGTGCTTTATACGGGGCGCGAGACGCGCTTCGTTTTGGTTGGCATCGAAAAACGTTACATAGCAACAGCCAGGATGGACTACGCCGTACCGGCGGCCTGTCGGCTGGTAAACGAAGGTGTACGGAAAAGCGATAAATAAATACGTATACGCAACGTACCTTTGTACTTTTTTGTCCGACGGAGCTGGAATCGCTTTTCGCCTCTCACGGATATTACCGCTCGCTTCTATTTGCCAGGCCCGGGGACACGAAGCGTGCATTTTTTTGTTTTGGAAAGAAAATCTCCAGTTTCATTGTGCCAGGCATCCATCTTGTTTGCTGTTCGACATTCGGCGTCACGCTGCTCCGAGTCCGTTGGAAGGATAGATTGCAGGCCGATGTGTCACTGTTGAGAGACTTTGCGAGTTCACAATGGTATTTCGCGTAAAAGTTTGATGTGCGTCGACACCGGTATGGCGGATAAAAGTTTAGGCTATTGTTTTAAGAAACAGACGCGCGGAGACAAACTGGACGTGTACCCGACGACGATCGAGTCGATGATGCGAGCGGTGGCGCTGCGAGCGGCGCGACGAGGTGGGAACAACACACGGGGCCGCCGTCCCTCTTTCGGAAGAACTCTAGTCCCAGAATGGGCAGTTTCTGTCTTTCTGTGGTTCCCGGATCGTTCAGAACTACACCGTAAACGACTGTAGGCCCGACTTTCACAATCTTCATAATTATAACTCAATATTAAGTAGTTAAATTAGACTGTTAGTTCACACTGATATTTCGGATAAAAGTTTAATGTAATTCGACAACGGTATCGCGGGTAAAAGTTTAGGCTATGGTTTTGAAAAACGGACGCGCGGAGATGAACTCGACGTGTACCCGGGGGCGATCGAGTCGTGACTGATGCGAGCGGTGGCGCTGCGAGCGGCGCGGCGAGGTGGGAACAACACACGGGGCGACCGTCCCTCTTTCGGAAGAACTGGAGTCCCAGAATAGGCAGTTTCTGTCTTTCTGTGTTTCCCCGATCGTTCAGAACTACACCGTGAACATCTGTAGGCCCGACTTTCACAATCTTCATAATTATAACTGAATATTAAATAGTTAAATTAGTCTGTGAGTTCACACTGGTATTTCGCGTAATTCGACAACGGTATCGCGGGTAAAAGTTTAGGCTATTGTATTAAGAAACGGACGCGCGGAAATAAATTCGACGTGTACCCGACGGCGGTCGAACCGTGACTGATGCGAACAGTGGCGCTGCGAGCGGCGCGCCAACGTGGGGGCAACTCAGCCACCGTACGTCCTTTGGAAGAACTCTATGCCCATAATAGGCAGTTTCTGGTAAAGATCGCCGTAAAGCTTTCTGGCGTTACAACACATTTTCAGATTGAATTGAACAATTCTGTATATAATTTGCATCTAAATGATTACAGATCAAATAAAAACGGACATAGAATACAGAAAAAATAATGTGGGTCAAAAAATGTTCGTTCTGTGCGAAAAAGAAGTAAACCAAGCAGGAACAATTTATTTATTTTTTTCAGATACGATCTCATGGTCGGCGTGGTGCGATCGGAGGCCTACTTTACCCTAACAGCCGAGGACGCTCAGTACGGCATCGAGGCCGACAGGAGAACGAAGATTCTCCGGGAATTCGTACGGAACACCTATACGTATCATCAGCCCGAGATACTCGCGACGATAATAAACGAGTACACGGACTGGGAAAAGGCCGTGCAGCATCCCGTGAACATCAGGTACGTATCGGTGAATATCGCGCGATATTCGCGACACAAATTATCGGTTTATAACGAACACCCGCCACGCACGCTACTGCATCATTGGCGGCGAATCATATTATTTTCCGAATGATTTCAACTCTCCGGACCGTTAAATTTTGGGTGTTATCGCTTCCGAAGCTGGAAACGCAGCTCCGCTCCCGCCTCCTCGATCGTCCCCTCCACCTTTCACCTTCGCCACTTTAGAATTAATACAGTTTGAGCGTATCGCCCAAAATTTAATTACCGAGTCGGGGGCGTACGCGGTGCAATTCCGTGTAAACAGATATATTCCCTCCGGTATCGAGATTTCAACTCTCGGATCTCTCCAGGATTTTCCCGCTCTCTATATACATTCCATCCTCAACTCTTCAACCAGTTCGGCCTTTAACTCGCGGCGTTCTAAATTCACCTTCGAACACCCTCAGCACCAATTAAACTCGAGGGGTCGAGCGCAAGTTCGGATCCGGCGAAGCTCCTTCCACAACCTTGACTACCGGACGGTTTCTCTCGTTTCCGCGTCCCTCCCCCCCTCCCCCTTCTTTTGCTCTCTCAACGCCACCAATGGCCACTCTCCGTTCTGCCGACCCCTCGCCCTTCCGGCTGATTCGATTCGGCGATCTCGCCTTTTTTATTAGCTAAAAGGATTCCAGCGAGATTAAAAAGTGACGAGGGTAAAGAGGATGAAAGAAATATACGGGAATATACGGGAATACACGGACGAGCGTTAACTACGAGTAAAAGAGTTCTCTTGAATTTTTTTCCAGGGACGAGACGCTCGAGGCGCTGGGCGACGCCAATACCGTCGCGCCTGCGACCAGAACCGCCGATCTTCACAGCCAATCGCACAGAAACTCTTACCTATACGTGTTCGACTATCAGACGAAGAACGGAGATTATCCACCGGTGAGTCGAAACCATGTGACATAAAAAAAAATTATATTTTTAATCCCGAAACGCAAATTCTCTTTATCTCATGATTAATTTTGTTTTCATAAGTTTTATTATAAATATAAAGTATAAGTTTTGATTGTTTATAAATTACGAACATTGTTATAAAAGAAAAGGTGTCACATTTTTGGTTAAAAAAGATTACCGAAGTGAAAAATTAATCCTCTAAACGCGCAACACCCGAAATGCAAATACTTTTTATCTCATGATTAATTTTTTTTCATAAGTTTTATTATAAATATAAAGTATAAGTTTTTATTTTTTATAAATTACAAACATTATTATAAAAGCAAAGGGGTCACATTTTTGGTTAAAAAAAATTACCGGAGTGAAAAATTAATCCTTTAACCGCGCAATTATTTCAAGAATAACAAAAGCGAAGATTGCTCGTTGTATTTCCAACGATAAAATTGCATTTTAAATTAAAAAGCGAGCCAAGCGTGAATTTATTACCGGATGAATAAAATAACAATAAATATAACGGAGACTAATAATCAGCAATCCCCTATCAGCAATGCCTATTTGGTAGGTACGAAGTACGTTTTAGTCCCGTTGATTAATCGACTGCTTATAACCGTTTCAGCCGTGCGCATGCGCGCAATTTGCATCGCCATTTTCCCAACTTTTTTCCTGGTCTCTCGAGCGTGGGGAACACACACGTAAACACGACTAGGAGCCCTCGACGCCTCGAACTCGCGTTCTTGGGGCCTCGTGCGCGATTTCCCCCGACGCCTAATTTCCTCGCTTCCTGCAACTATGCGTCGACGTAGCGCCCTCAGCGGCGGGATCTCGGCTGTGCAAAGGGACGCAATACGCCGGAAGGCAACACGCCCGGCGACGTACTAATGTACAGTCATTACTCATACGCTATCAGATGTACGGAAAGTTATGGATAATATAGTATATATTCTCGAAGGAAGGATGTAGAGTAGATGCCGTGCGAGGCTACGCAGAGTTATATTGAGGCTTTACACGCCATTGGAGCCGTAAGCAGGAAAACATTTCTCCCCATCGAAGGGCAAATAAAAAATGAAACATTTCGCGAATAAAATACTGTAAAAAAGTACACTTTCATGCCGTAGGGCATGAAGTAATAATATTAATAATTACTAATATTTATTAATATTAATAATTACTAATATTTATTGACAGAATAATACTTTCAATTTTTTTTACATATCCGGGAAAGAAACGACAGTATATGGACAATGTATAATCAATTTTTTCGTGTGGAGTAGTGTTATTACATCGAAGAATCTTCACCGTGATGAAATCTCGAAGTTGACCGGAACGTCCTCGTTAGCGCAAATAGATAAATATTTTTTGTCTCCGGAACTGGCGTAACAGGGTCCGTGGGACGTTCAGGTATTAACGACGTTAATGTGTTCCGAAGCAAGACGAGCAAGCCCAATGGCTGTGGGAGGCGCAAAATTGCAGCGCTCCCGAAGATCAGCTTGACGGGATGCCGTTGAGGCTCACGGACGATCACGACTAAGACCGTGAGCGCCACATCGGCTGATTATCAAAGGCATGCCGCTCCGCTGAGGGCTCGAGCGAGAGGTTTCAGCTTTCTTCTCGTACGGATTTAAATTTAGATTATCGATTCGGGTTTTTTCTCCCTGGCGCAGCGTCGACCAGACTCCAGAGACAAACCGATCGGAATAGGTGGGAGATTATGGAACGTCGAGTCAATTCGATTTTTGCCGAGCGAGCCTGTACGATCGAACAGTGCGAAGTGTTCTATGCACTGTAAAAATAGGTTTTTACATCAACTTTTTCTGAAATTTCAAACACATATGTGTTGCAATTGTACAGTGAATTTTTTTTATCTTAGACGCAAATTTTTGTACATTTCAGGCAAAAGATTTGTAATTTTAATATCCAGTATTTTTATTTTATTAATTTTATTATTTAAAGAACAGAATGAAACGCTACAGATTTAATTTTATTAAAGTTTAGTGTCGAAAAATTTAATTTAAATTCGCAGCGCTGAATAATCTCTGCCGCAAGGCGATTAAATTTCTCGCACAAATTGCCATTACGGATGTGCCGATAATAAATTAATACAGTAAAAATTTTTATCTTAGATGCAAATTTTTGTAAATTTGAGGCAAAAGATTTGTAATTTTAATGTCCAGTATTTTTATGTTATTATTTTTATTATTTAAAGAACAGAATGAAACGCTACAGATTTAATTTTATTAAAGTTTAGTGTCGAAAAATTTAATTTAAATTCGCAGCGCTGAATAATCTC